>JAJJWW010011618.1:0-235422 GCA_023531295.1 Papaver armeniacum
TAACCAAGTCTTCTCCCACAATATCCCAATTGTCTTGAAAGAAATTTGGTGGGAATACATCTCTGGACCCGGGGCTTTGTCTTTGGCCATACTGAAAAGGATTGCCTTGACTTCTTGTTGGTCAGGAATTCTGTTAAGATTGTTGTTGTCAGAGTTGGTTATAGAGGTAGGGATAAGGTTGATAATTTCATGATTCATAACAAGTGATTCAGCAGTGGCCATCTTGGTGAAGTGGTTGGTGAAGCATTGATTTATTTCTTAGTAATCCTCAGTCCAGTTTCCAGCACTATCCTGTATAGAGTCTATCCTATTTCTTCTTATTCTGCATTTATTAGCTTTGTGTAAGTAATTAGTATTCTTGTCCCCCAATTTGATGAACTGATCTCTGCTTTTGGTTTTCCGAAACTTTTCTTCAATGTCTTGCCAATCTCTGAGCCCTTGCATTTCAGATTTTATAGCTTAACTTCTGTCATGTTTGAAGTAGTTTCCTTGTAACCAATTTAGATGTTGTTTACTTTCTTCAATATTAGATTTGATGTTGCCATACACTTCTTTGTTCCAAACTTTTAGTTTCATCTTAATGTCTTTGAGCTTTCTGGCTATGAGTAAAGCACTAGAACCAGACAAATTTCTCTGCCAGCATTCAACAATAATATCCTTACAATCTTATGATCCAACCAAGGACCAAAGAATTTGAAAGGAATTTTACCAGTGCACCAAGTAGGATTAGTGTTAAGAAGAATAGGGTGATGATCAGAACCAATAGCTAGAAGATTAGTGATAGTAGAGTTTGAATACAAGAGAATACAGGATTCAGTGGCAAGTCCTCTATCCAATCTATGCTCAGTTAGAGCAGGACCACTTCTCTTATTAGACCAGGTGAAAGGACAACCTGTACTGCCTAAATCATTTAAATCCAAATCAATGATTTTGTTACTAAAAAGATTAGCTTCAACACTGTCAAGTGGTTGGGTACTGTACTTTTCATTATCATGTAGAATGAAATTGAAATCTCCAATGACCAACCAAGGAAGGAGTATTTGGCAGCTGTGTACTCCATAGATTTCCAATAGTTAATTTTACTCTTAGTGTCATAAGGATTGCCATAGTAACCAGTAAAAAACCAAGAAGGGCCACTAGTAGGCTTGATTATAGCATTGATATGGTTAATGGAGTAATCCAGAGTCTCAACATCTATATTGTTCTTCCATATCATTACTAGGCCTCCAACAGTACCACTAGCCCCTCCAGGATTTACATGCCAATAGTTCTGAATATTAAGTTGTTTCATAGTTTTTATAAGTTTTCCATGCTTCTGTTTTGTTTCAGAGATGAAACAGATGTCAGGATTGAATTTGGTCAACATGTCATTAAGGTATTTCTTGGTATGTTCTTTCCCTAGCCCTTGGCAGTTCCAAGCTATTGAAATGAAAAACTGCCAGAAGTAGGACACAGAGGGATATTTTGAGGTAGGCCTTCTAACTAGGGGATCATAGTAAATTAGCATGCAATAATATAAAGAGTTGTGTTAGTGGTGCTTGTAATTATGACTAAGAGGATAGGTGGTAATGAGATGTACCTCAGAATTTGATGTGGAGGTGCCAGAATCACCATTAGCCATTTTGGGAATGCTTGAGTCCAGAGGTTCAACATAGTTGTCAGGATAGTCCTTGAATCTTTTGGTGTTATCAGCTTCATTAGTTTCCATAGGAGCTGCAGCAGGTGTAGATTGTTTCCTCTTAGGCATAAGTTTAATCTTTCCAGTACCATAAGGAGTGTCAGGGTCAGCAGGTGTGGTTGTTTCAGCAAAGACATGAATTTTCTTCCTAGCCTTCCAAGCCTTTTTTTTTGAGCTTAGCAGTTTCAGCATCCATCCTTTCTTTGATTTGAGACAATGTTGGTAAGGTTTGAGAGGGAATAGCTGGGAAAATACTGGATGGATCTGGAACTTGAGGGATATTGATGTTTGGTGTATGAGAATGTTTGGCTCTAGCTGCTTCCTTGAGTTTTATCTTTGCTTGCCGGTTCTTGTAGCTGATAGAGATTTTCTTTCAAAGATCATGTTTCATGTTCCTTATTTGGAAAGCAATGACATCAGGGTGGGGTGAGTCAGGATCAGATCTAGAGGAGGCTCCAAAGTTGTGATGTTTGGAGGATGATGGAGCAAACTTTGCAATAGCCTTTTCTAGTTCTTTCTTCTTAGCATTCCTCATTTTGATTTCAAAGGTTGCTGCAGCATCAGCATCAGTGTAGCCTTTATGAATGACATTTCTCCCTTCTTGAACAGTTTTTTGATAGGCAGTTTGGGGTGGTGGTAATGGTTGTGGTATTGGTAGGTTTTTGTAGTTAGTGTAGTGAGAGTTTGAGGGTGTAGGTGGAATGGGACAAGGAGGAGAAGGGTGATCTAGAATTCTACAGACTTTACAGAATCTAATACCATTGAGAGCATAAGCAAATTCAAGCCAATGAGAGATAGTTGGTGTTTCATAGGCTTCAATTACAAACTTTAAAGACCTAGTAACATCAATGGTGAGCTTAACTTCCAAGTTTTTCTCAAATATGTCTCTCCCATATGGTCTCTTAGCAGTTTGGTAAACTCTAACAGTTTGCAGGATGTTGTGGATAACTGGTATAATATGGGTTGGAATTCTTTTGATGAGGAGCCATATCATAACCTTTGTGAATTGTTCTTCATGAATTAAGTCTGGACCTCCCTCTGGAACTCCAACCAACATCATAAGCTTATCAAACACTCCTCTAGTTCCTCCATTCCTAAGAGTTGAGTAGTCTTATTCATGAGTGAGTATGAGATTATAGTAATTTCTTCTCATGTTCCAAATATCCAGTTCAACTCTGCCATTGAAATCCCAGTTGTTGTTGATGAAGTTGCTGACTATGGATGTTTCCAAACAGATATTGCTGCAAAGCTTTCCAATGAAGCACCATTTCCAGTCTAAAGATTGTTTTGTTCTGACATTCTCAGGGTTTAAGAAAACCTTGGGATATAGATCTTCTTCAGGCATATTGAGAGTTTTGTTCATCTGAGCAACAAGGTTTTTTATGGTAGGAGTGGAGGAGTTTGAAGAGGAAGCCATTTGTGGAGAGAGGATGGGAGAATAAAAGAGGATACTCCAGTAGATATATTGACCGCTGTGCAATGTGGTGAGACATAGCCAATAATAATGATGGAGGGAATCAAACCAGGCTTTAATTTGAAAAAGATTCTTCATCTTGTCATCAAGACAGAAGCTTTGAAAGTTTTTGGTCATTTTGTGGGTTGTCCTCATGCTAATTCTATATGGTTTAGATGGGTACTGGTCAATAGGTAGGGTAAATCCATTGCGGTGATTAGATTTTCCATGGTTGGCTTGTTGTTTCTCCTCTAAGCATTGGAGACCGCAACTTGACTTTTGGTAACTGTTGTTGGTGTTGATTGCTAATGGGATCTGGCTCGGTTTCCTGCACAAACAAAAGTTTATATTCCTAATTAATTTGTTGAGCATTTTACCTTGTCTGTCCGGTTGAAGGTAGCTGATAGTAATTTGAGTTTCATAGACTTCATAATGTTTGGTAGCATTATCAATGATCCAGGAGGGATTACTATAATCCAAGAAGGTGATGGTGATGTGACTAACTTTAATTTGAAAGTTTTTCACGGGGTGAAAGTGGTTCTTGTCGTAATATTATAGAATGATCATGACATGGGCCTTGTACTTGCAGTTGGGGCAGATGGAGATAGAGTTGTTGAGGTTGATGTACTTTGTCTTGTTGAACATATTTTCATCCCCATTAAACTTTGTTTTCCGCCGATCCTGGGAATAGTGAGTTATTTGTTGAATCAGAAAAGAGCACTCCAAACGTGTGAAACGTTTGATGGCCCGTTGCCAACAAAAGGTGGGCTTTGAGAGAGTGCCAAAAAGAGATTCGGCCCTCCATGCACTCGAGTTAGATTCCATCTGAGTGAAGTGAACATCATTCGGCCTCTGAGTCACGTGGTTGCTAGATATCTGGATAATGCTGCATGTCCAACAGATGTAGAGAGTTGAGTAGTTGAGGTCTAACCAAATGGTGCCACCTGTTAAAGCCATAAACACACAGTAGAAAATGGTTAGACGTGTGAGAGTGTATAATCTGCAGGTTAGACTATGATAGCCTGGCAGAGGGAAATAATGTTTGGCGATGCTAAAGAAGAGAGGAGACGGTTGAGTGTTTTGAGAATAGCATTGGGAGCAGCTGCAATTTATTGGTGAAACCCCCAAAGCTGATTGAAATGCCCCATATAAAGTGGAAGTTTCTCTTTGCAGAAGAGGAACCGCTTCTTCAATTTCACCAAAAATCCTTTCGGAGAAAAAACTGAGAAGATCCAAAACATGTCTAATGAAAGCAATCCCATTGATCGAAAAGGCAAAAGAAAAATGTATGAGGTGGAGTCTGAGACATGCATTCACTGGTATCCTTATGAATATTTGGTGAATTGTTTGCCTCATGGGATTGCCTTTCCTCAAGGGATCGAGTCTCCCAGTTTCAGAGCAGGGTTTGACTGGTATTTGCAAGATATGCAACATAACATAGATGTGAAGATAGAGGCTGAAAGAATGTTGCAATGTTGCCCTCCAGGAGAAGTGCATGAGTTGCTGTTTGATTCGCTTGTGGAAAGACTGAAAGCATTCTTCAGGGCTAATCAAACGTCTCCGGTGAGTCAGAGTACTAGAAATCCATTTATTAGGCCTGAGTTGAGCGTTGAACAAGGTGGTTGTAGGATACCTGGTGCTACCCATAATGGTGGAGGAAGTAGTGTTGCAGAAACTGCTGATCCAGAAAGGAAGCCACATCGACGTGGATCTGATGATGATGATTGGGTCATGTATGCATACCATCCACGCTTTGGTCCATTTGAGGTGCATGAGGGAGGTTCTCTTTTTGCTGACCGATTTCTCGTGTCTGGATTGAGCAGGGTAGGATTTCAATCCACTACTATGCCAACTAATGCTCAAGCCATGGTTCGCCAATTGGAAGCTAAGCCATGGGGTGAGAATGAGCCTATGCATTTCCATGTTCTTGATGCGCTCTGTCCTGCAACCGGTCCGATTGTTCGCTATTTTTTGCCGGGTACTAGTCGGTGCAGCCACTAAACCACAAGCCGAGGAGATGCCATCTCAGGGGTTCAGGGCTGGTGTAGCCATGGAGCATGCTGAGGAGGAGGACGAGGTAGGACAAGCTCATAATCTCAAGCCATCTCGGTGGATGACTCGAATCCTGACTCGAAGTGTTAGTAGGGGAACACGAAGTCAGACTCGGCAGCAGTAGCTGGAGTTGGTGAGTGACTTGAATTTCTGCAATCCTTTGTTTTAGTGTTCTGTTAAGGGTGGCATGGTTGTGATTGTGAGTGAACATTCCCACAATCATAAAGAACAACTTTATTTTCTTATTTTTTTTGGAAGTTGAAGGTACTATTTGTTTTCTGATTTTGCTTTGGATTATGAAAATTATTTGGTTGTTTGGAATCTGATATTTTTCACAGAAAGTAACGGATTTCCTTCATATTGATAAGAGATAGTGTAGGTAATGGGGGTGACAATCTCATTGTTTTTATGATGTTCATTGAAAGCTATAAATTGCATAGAGTTTATAGTTAAAACATACCTTGAGAGATGGTATTGCCATTGCATAGTATTTATTGAAACAGATTGAGTATAGCTATAATACCTTGTAGTGAAAGAATTATCATAGACATAAGTTTCAGAAATAGTTGGTAGAGCTTGAGATTGGGTGAGGATATAAGTATACTGAGAATGAGGGTGCAGACTGGAGCTTGAAGTTGCTTTGTCTAGCCCGAGGCTTGCAATATTCTGTTCTTGAGTACCCAAATTGTATAAGAACTTCCCCATACAAAGAGGTTGATAATGAAGTAAACTAGTATGAGGAAAGGTCTCAGAGAGAGCACACAAACCAGGATTGTGAGGGTATATAAGTTGTTTGGAAATAGCAAATATTAGAAAATCTTAATGTAGTGAAAGAATTATCATACCTTGTATGAAAGAATTTCAGTTGATTGGAATGGTAACTCGAATAGATTATAGTGATTGGATTATTAATGCTTTAATAAGTGATTTGAGTGAGTTGAGTGAGTTTTGTGATTTGTGTGATTTGTGTGGTATGTGTGATGCAATTACATCTGCAAATGTGATTCCTTTGAGTAGTATTCATGATTGGGTATTGAGATAAATAGAAGAAGGCATCAGAATATCATAGACTGAAGAAACCGGCGAGAACCAGAGAAACAGCAGCAAGAAGAAGCCGTTAGAAGAGCCGTTCGGGGGAAAAGACAGAGAAAAAGCGGCCAAATATAGCCGTTAGAAGAAGAAAGGGGGAGAATCAGGTGAAAGGGAGAGTGGAGAGAGGGGAAAGCTCATATATGACCTTTGTATTTACAGTTTTGTTTCCCGGCCCTCAAACTATCTAAATTTGACTTATGTGATTAAAAGTTTCCATCGCTACCTTTTATACATTAGGAAAATACTAGAACCCCCTACTATATGGGTTCAACACATAGAAGCCCCACTAAATGGATCATTCATTGTCAACTCCATACATTAGGAAAATGATATTTCTAGGCCCAAAAAATCAATTTTTCTTCAGATCTAGCCCATAATTAATTATTATGAATTTTAATAATACCATGACTACCTTTTAGTATTTATATGCAATGAAACTAACAATAAGATTTCATTTTCATTTTCACTTTCACTTTCTCTCTATTTTTGTCTCTCGTCTATGCTCTGAAGAATATTAGGGTTTCCAGATCAAACCGAAGAAAACCATTACAGAGAGCAAGAAAGCGATTTTAGCGTTGTCGATACCTGCTTATGGTGTTTACCTATTACAAACTGAAGAACAAAATCAATTATTCATTTCTAGTTTTCAGATTAAATCTCAAATCAGAACTGCAACAATTTTCTAGGGTTTTCTTTTTTCTCTATCGGTTACAACTGAATCTCTGTATTTCTCAGCTGATTCGAAGATAGCTCATGTATTGATTGAATTATTCTAGTTTTCAATCGATTTTATTCAAATATGTTTAACAACTGATCATCAATCTATAAGTTCGAATCAATCAATTGACTCTAATTTGTTCTTTCAAAGCTACTTCAGGTAAGGTTTTCGATTTGATTCAATAGGTTTTCCTCATTTAGTAGTTTTATTTTCTTAGTTTGATTAGGTTCTGATTTTTTTTTCGTTGACTTTATTCAGATCGGAGCAAAACAACATGATTTTTCTTGATTCAACAGGTTTTGAATCTAGGTATGTTTAATTGTTGTTGTTTCTGTTGATAATACTGGTTGAATTCAATCAGCTGATCTCTCGTAATTCTAATGGAGCTAGTTGTTGACTCTTGTTGTGTTTTTATTTTTCTTATCTTGCCTACACATGTTGAGTTTGATTAAAGAATCTATGGTGGTGTTGGTGGTGGATATGCAGGTTCTGGAGGAGGATAAGGAGGCTGTGGTGGTAGAAGTGGTGGTATTGGAGCATATTTGGAGGAGGATTTTGAAGTCAATGGTGTTTTTCATAATTGATGAATTGAAATAGATGATGAGAAGAAAGAGGATTAACTATTTTAAGTTTCTACTGCTGGTGCTAGTGCTCATAGGTAATTAGCTGATTTCAGTTATTTAATTGCCGAGTGTTGAATCTATTTGTAGAATCTGTAACTTTGTAGTAATGTAGCACAAGGTTTTCCTCTTTCTTAAATGTTTATTTTTTGTTTTGTGATTAGGGTGAACTTGTTCTGATAAAGTTACTATGTTATCATCCCCTGTGTATGAAAAATAGGGGTTTTTGGTGGAGCGAAAGTTGATGAACACAGTGAAGCATCAAATTTGCTGATGTTGCAGGAGTCGATAAGGCTAAAGAGTAATTTGAAAATATTGTGGTATTCCTAAGAACTTTCTTTATTGGTTGCGTAGATTGTTAAAAGAAGTTACACTAGCAACTGCCAATTATACACCTTTCAAATTCGTATGTTGCATTTTCAATTGGTTAAGTGCTAGTTGATCTTATTTATTAAGTAAATTTTACTGTTTAAGAATCGCAAGTAGCTCTATCCGATGGCCCTGTTTGCGCTAATGAAGATAACATATATGCTATGAGTACACAAGCCATATGGATGTGTAACTGCATATTACACAAGCCTTATGGATGTGTAACTTCTTACTATACATGCCATATGGATGTGTAACTTCAGGTTACATAAGCTATATGCATGTGTAACTGCCGTTTACACAAGCTATTGTGTGTACTCTGTAAGCATTATTAGCTACTGATGCTGCTACTGATCATTTATTTTCTTCATAGTTCTTGGTTTTCATGTAATGCAATTACAAGTCTTCTGCTCTTTGCTCTGCCTAGATGATATATATTAGTCGTGATGTTTTATGGAGTTATATAGTGTCTGAAGCTCGGTATTAACAAGTACATTTGGTTAGTATCTTGGTTGTTCTAGAAACACAAGAGTAGTCTTATAGTTTGTGTGTTTTCATAGTGTTGTAATAGATGTGCTTGACAAAAACTTTCTTGTTTGAGTTTATGTTGGTTGGATAGGTAGTAGCTTTGAGTGTTTCCAGATTATATGGGTTATTTTCATAGTGTTGTAATGCTTAGATGTTTTGTCTTGTCTGTGGTCTTGCTGAGATTGGGTTGTGTGTGATTTTTATACTTCGGGAACTATGAAAGGTTTCGTATTAAGTTTATTCTGAGGATTATTGAGCCTCATCCAGATAGTATGAAAGTTGGAACTAATAATTTCACTTTCTTGCAAAATGTATTTCAGTAATTATATGAATGTGTAACTAGTAGTTACACAAGCTATATGGATGTGTAACTTCTAGTTACACATACTAATTGGATGTGTAACTGCTAGTTACACATGCTGGTAAAACCACATATATTACCCAAGAAAACTTGCAAGATGGAGTTTATGATTCTTCCACTTGCAAGATGGTTTTATCCTTTGTTCAGTCCAATAGCTTCGTGCAAGTACATTCTTTTAGAAGTTTGTTATGTAGGTTTCTACGAAACTTGTATGACATGAAATGAGAATATATAAGTATTACATATCAGGCATTAGACGATCAAAAATGATATCATGTGGTTTATTTTCGAAGTGCATGATGATGGCTTAATGTCTTGGAGGAAACTGAAGAAGCACTATTATGTTTCGAGTAATCGGGAAAGCCAATATACTCCAATTTCAGTTGTCATGGCTAAAATGGGAATTTAGAGATCTATTTGTCTACTTTTTTTTAATGAAATTTGATACTATTGCTGGGTTTTATCGTTGATTGTAACTTTGGTTACCATACTTGAAGGTACGGAGATCAGCATAAGATTGCAGGGTTTTCGGCTACTTGCCTTCCTCTTGCTTAGCCTACAAGGAAAGCAGCATGAACTATATGACAATATGTTGCTAAATCAGGTGTTCTTTTTGCGATATTGATATGCTAGCACAAGGTTCGTATCTATACCCTGTTGAATCAGGTGTTCTCTGATTGTATTCTAAATTCTCAACATTTTGTGTGCATCTGTAACTCTTAGTTACATTGGGAAAATGCATGTGTAACTCTTAGTTACAGTAGGGAAATGCATGTGTAACTACCAATTACACTAGAAAGATTCCCAACCAAGTTACACATTCATGTGTAACTCTTAGTTCACTAGTTATATGCATGGTTATTATCTTGATTTCTTGAAATCTTCGCCAATTTTTTGGTCTTGTGGTAAAATCCTTTGTTGTTACACATCAAGTTATAGAGAAAGACCAAGTAACATTTCACAAGGAGGTAAACTATATGTCATGTCTCACTTTTACTACTTGAAGTTATTTCACATGAATATTTGTAGTTATTAATTTCTAAGTTATTGAATTTTTTTGCTAGAGTTACAAAAGTAGACATAGTAATAGCTGAGTATAGAAGTCATATGTATGTGTAAGTCCAAGTTACACAAGTAAGATGCATGTGTAAGTCCAAGTTACGGATGCAGTCGATTACACATGCATATATTGCATGTAATCGAAAGTTACACATGCATTTTTGTATGTGTACCAGCTGATTATAGATGCTTTGTTTTAGGAGTGTTTAGACTATGATATCTCAATATTTCTATGGAATTAATTTCTGAATAATTGTAACCTTTTTGGATCAATTGATGTCTATGCGAGTCTTGACATGGTTTGCACGCACGATTTGACACTAGCTTAAAAGCTTTGGTCCGAGAGGTGTTATTGTTGTTGTATTCTGCAGTATCTTCCCCTGCGGTCTTGATTAGGTTAGTGTACCCGACTAGAATAAGCTTGTAATGATCTGTTGCTTATCATTTGACTTGTCGGTCCTTTAATATATCGGTGATGTTGTTTGATCGAAGTTGTTTCAAAAATTTCAATAGATGGAGACCTAGGATGTAGAAATTAAAGAATGAAAGACAGAGCTCTTTGGAAGATGTTGATTCTTGTTTGAAAAATTAAAGAATGATTTGGAAAATTCATATATGTTTAATTTCCATTTTAATCTTATAAATACCGATTGCTTGTTGTTATATTTCAGAGTTTCGATAACTTCATAGCAGCTAATTGCTTAAATGTGATAATGGTCTCGCTGGAACTGGAGTTGACGCTAAACACACAAGTCAGACGTATGTGTAACTCTCAATTACACTAGAAAGATGCATATGTAACTCTCAATTACACTAGACAGAAGCATGTGTAACTTCTAGTTACACATGCTAAGAAATTATTGTAAATGAATATTAAAGTAATACATGTACTTTTTTTGCTCTTTTTTTTATGTCTTTTTTTTATAGGTAACTTTGCATTACACATTTCATAACGATGTGTAACTTCTGGATACACATGGCATATGCATGTGTAACTTCTGTTTACACATTCACACCATACTTTAATAATTTTGGGCCTAGATTTAATAATTTTGGGCTTAAATTTAAATTTTATTTAATTTGGGGTTTGACAATATATAAAAGGGCATGAATGTCTTTTAATAACTCGGGGCCTAGATTCCATGGGTCGAGCCTTAGCATAATTTTCCCAGCATAGGTGAAAGTGACGCACTTATTTTACATGTTCCATTTGTGTTTTTAGTATTGGACCATTTTCATGAATCATTAGGACTTTGGTACACACATGAGTCTCAATAATCAATTAGAGGCCACCACTTATTTATTTAGGGCGTGCTCACGAACTATCCATGTTTTGATCTCCATAAAATTAGAAATGAAGCAATTTCATAATAGAACTTCACCTCCTGTTAACATCAGTTTGAAGATTGCAACTTGAATGTTACAATCGGAGAGAAACACAAGTATGATAAACTCAAACGGCCAAAAACAGTTTCCGAGTACAACCAAGAGCGTGTATATACTAACTAAATGACCAAGTAGGTGTGACGATTTTTTTTTTTTTTTTTTTTTTATCATTTTGTTTCCTTCTCTCTATAGCAAGTAGAGGAACTAAGGCTAGCTCTTATGGATGTTCACCACCATTCCCTATTCGGAAAATGGGTCATTTGTCCAAAAAATTTAAAACACGGTTCAAATGGACGAGTAAAAAAATTTTATGGGTGAAATGGACAAAAAAAAAATAGCAAGGATGAAACTGGATTCATCCTGACTTAAACTTAAAAAATACTAGCAAAGATGAAACTGGATGCATCCACGTGTAAAATAAAAATAAGAAAAATATTTGAAAATGGACAGGATGAAACCGGTTACATCCTCGCCTATTTTTAAATTTTTGTCCATTTAAACAATATCTAAATCATTTGTCCTTTTGTCCTTTTCATGAAAGAAATTTTGATTTTGGTCTTTTTAACCAATTTTGTGTTCCCTATTTTCCTCAAGCTTGGGATTTTTTTTTTTAAGTCTTATGGAAATTCCACATTGTTTATGTCGAATGTTCATTATGCACTAATTAAGCGTTACGAAAGTGGGACCATATCTAGTCCCTCCGTCCCAAATTAGATGAGTTAGTTGGTTTTAAATTTTATCTCATAAATAGATGAGCTATCTCTCTATCAAAGAGATATTTCTAAAACTACCCTTTAAATTGATTATTGTTACTATAAGAAACATCAATAATTTGATAGCCATGTTTATATTCGTTATGCAGGTGTTTCAAAATATTTTTCAATGGTATAAAGTTTACGAAAAACCGTGGTATAATTTAAGAGATAAATCATTTATAAGTTTTACTAACTATTATCCACAAGGATATAACTGTAAATAATACTTAGAATACTCCATTTTTCTCCTTGTCTTAAGAATTGCGTAAATTACAACTATCTAATCCAATTTGGGACGGAGGAAGTATATTATAATGTGACCATAAAAATAAAGATAGAATCTTTCCGAGTCTCTGTGAACCAGTACACTTTTTGCCATGCTTTTTCCACTCCACGTCAGCTTTTAAATTTCCGTAAGAGCTATAGCCTAAGGGAAGGGAAGATCAACAATGCCATCATGTTTTGCTCTCAGACCATAACAATTGCCAAAAAAAAATCCATATGAACTTCATTTATTCATTTAAAAAAAAAAAAATCCAAAACATGGTCATTTTTTCAAGCTTCCCCCGACGTCCAACGAATCATAAAAAGCTATAGGAGTAAAATAATAGACGGCTGTTGCACAAAAAATAAAAATAATGTGGTTCGGTTATACAATTATATTTTATTTTTGTGAGAAAAGGTGATATACAGATTTAGAGGTATGAATTAGGAGTCTCATTGTGGTTCAATTGGTTTAAGGGACATATTCATCTATTTATTAATGGTATAGCATTCGTAGAACAATAATTTTGCGGCCTTCTTCAATTCACTTAATTTGGGGTTTCTTCAATGCACTCTAGTTGGGATATAAGATTTCTTTATGAAACATACCCCAGTTGATCGTCGCCAGATTAACCAAATACTTTAGTTCACACCAATCTCTTGCTCATTGTAATCTTGTTCGGATCCGTGTTGATTTTTAGCATTGCTCAAGACCATTGGGTAAGAACTTCAAATGTTGTTTCCCACACAAGAAGTAAACAAACAAAATACATAGCTCCAGTGTTTCCGTAATTTATAGATTCTAAGGGGAAAACCCGCTAACTGACCATTTAAGACGCAGTTAGAACATGCATTTCCATTGTTATGGTTGTTAGAACATTTTTCTACAGTCGTGCATGTAGATGCATGCATATTCATCCGCCACCCATAAAACTAGATCATCACATTTTGACATTTGCCTAGTACACATAGAGTTACGCATGAAGATCACCAGTGAGTGAATTGGAGGATTCAGTAATAAAAATACTATGCATGTAAACCTTTAATCGTTGGACTGCCAGATCATGTTTTTTCTTACTTTGGGCATTGAGCTGGTAATATTTATCCATCGGCGAGAATAAATCTCATGTAGCATTATTTAGGAAACCTGTTTTGAGACATACTCAAATATTTTGAGGCATACATTTGTCTAAGTTCGGCTGAAAAATTATCAATCGAACCTGAGTTATCAAAAACCTAGGCAAAACATAGGTTATGTGCCGAACCTTGAGTATGCCTCAAAATATGTTTCTTATTTAGCATCTTGGCAACGCGGGTAGTAATCTCAGGAAAAAAAAAAAAAAATCTTAACAAAGGCCCAATAAAAGCTCGGCAATCTCAATTTGTGATGGAAGGGCCCATCTGTGAGACTCCACACTTATGAGCAGAGAAGAAATCAAGAAATGGGAATCTTGAAACTTGTCTAACTCGAAGTTCTCGAACTCACACCACCTTCATCTGTATCAGGGGAAACGCATTGTATTTTTTTTTTTATTCAAAAAACATATAGAAAAAGAGAGCTGGAGAGATTACAAAGAAGAAGTAAAGATAATAAATTCTTGCAATGGCGATGTCACTGTCTGCAATGAGAACATCCCAGCTCCTGGTGTTACTAGTAACTTACCAAAACAGGCGCTAAAACTCACAAAAGAGGAAGTCTTAGAGAAATTTAAAAGCATATCTATCTTTTACAACATAGAAAAGTAACTGTAAAGTCTCATCAAAAACAGGTGCTTATCCATCAACAATTTTCATAACGGTGGACGGTTTTCAATGTCAGGATACGAAGCAGCAGAATAACAAGTATAACGAAATTCCGAAAGTTTCATTAGCTTCTACAAATTCAGTACCAACAAATCAAAATAAGCTACAAGTATAGAAATAGCTAGCATCATCTGAATACATATATGTTACATATCAAGATATACAAAAAATCAGCAAGAGTGTTTGGTAACCAAAAAGTAACTTCCTTCCACCCAACTAGACTTGGTAATTACAGTATCACTGTTTCTACGTGCTAGTAATTGCAGTACTGACAAGCTAGAAAACAACATATACTTTATCAAAAAGTCATATCATGTCCGAGTTGCTGGTGCTCCTCACAATGTCTCAAGCAAGGTCGGCTCTCTTGGTATTATCTTGTCGAACATGTCCTTAAACTTCTTATTTCCCATCATTGATTGTAGAATTTCATCCGAGTATTTTGAGGATCGGTTGTCCGGGTTTTCAATCTTCCCATGCTCCGTGGAGAAGACCAACTGAGACAAGTGATCTTTTCGAGTTTGGACACGGAACTTATCTTCTTCCGGTGTCCTTGAAGCAATGAGATGATAAGTATATACTACCTTTTTCTGGCCCAACCTATGTGCTCTGCTTATAGCTTGCTTGTATACTGATGGGTTCCAGACAACATCTAGCAGAACAATTCTTGAAGCACCGGTAAGACATATACCCTCTCCACAAGCCTTTAAGGATGCAAGCATTACCTTAGCTCGACTAGTGGGATCATTGAATCGATGAATCAGCGACTGTCTTTTATTAACATCAAGTGCCCCATCCATCCTAAGTATCTCTTCCCCCATTCTCCAACCCAAAGCAGAGCAGAGATGATCACAAACAAGGGAATTAGGATCAAGGTATTGACTGAATACCAGAACTTTCTCATTCATAGCTTCACTGAGCTTAATTAGTTGCATAAGAAATTTTGTTTTGACTCCTTCATTGTAATTCAGCCGGAAGCCTTCTTCTTTGATCTGCTGATTTTCTTTAATGAGTTTGGTCACGAAGGAGTTCACCTGTCCTGATTGTTTCGCCACACTGCACCTGGTCAACAAGGATGGATGAACAGAAACTATTGCTATTGCATGGTCAAATTCGAATGAATTGTTTATGCCTTCTCGAACTTTTTTAAGAAATTTCCTCTGCAAAGACGATGGATGCAAGACAACTACACATTCTCGCAATCCAGGAAGTTTCTTTTGCAATATGCTTCCTTTGTGAATATGCACAAACGGCTTCATCATTTTCTGTATCTTTTCCAACTGTTGATCGTCAGAGCTTTTGCCGATAGAACTGGTTAAAGAAACCCAATTCCCTCTTGATAGTGCTCCACAATTTTTATCTCTTTCGTTCGAGATTGTGTCAGCAAATTTTGGCCTTACCAACCACAATGTGGTGTAAAGCTCATCAAAATTATTCTGAAAAAGAGTGCCTGAAAGAATTATGCGCCGTTCCGTTTTAACATTCTTCAAACACTTGTAAATTTTACTGTTTTTGTTCCTGGGGGTATGTCCTTCATCGAGAATTATTAAATTAGGCCTTTCAAGTATAATCTTCCTGATCTTTGCCTTGAAACCAACAAGCTCTTCATTGTCTCCCCCAAGTTCTTCAGCAGCAAGTTTTTCAAATAGTCGATAGCTAACTGCTAAGATACTGTTTCCTTGACTCCAAGAAACAATCTTTGCAAGACGATTCCACCAAATGCTTCTTTCTTTCTGAGCCAATTTTTGAGCTGCACAGTCTTCCTTCCCTGAGAGTTTCCCAGAACTAAGATTGTGAAACGAAATGTCCACCTTCCATTTTTTAAATTCTTCCTCCCATGTAAGAAGCATGTTGCTTGGGGCAATAAGAAGGGGTCTGCAACACTTGAATGTGTCCATGAACGTTCGGAGGAAGGAAATAGTCAGCAAAGTCTTCCCAGTTCCAGGGGCATGAGAAATAATACATCCACCAACATCATCAGAAGCATTCATGTTTTTCACATTATGTGCAATTCCTCCAGCTAAGTTTCTCCACAAAAACTCAAAACCTTCTATCTGATGAGGATACAGATTTTCTCTTATCCAAGGGAACTTATCCAACTTATCCCATACTGTTCCTGTACTACGCAGATATGAACCCTGATTACCACCTGTTTCGTGAAGCAGAAAGCTATCGAGCATAGGGAACTCCTCATCACCAACAGACATTCTCCTGCTCAGTCTTCCTCTAGCACCTGATGTGCCCTTTAAAAAAAATTACAACTGAAAGTTAGTTGTTGATGGATATAGATAAAACCTAAAGAAATCATTATGGAAATAACTTCAGCTAATTAGAGCTTGTCTGACAAGTGAAAGTTCGGATGCAAATAGATATATATACAAGAATTTCAGTAATAAAACAAACATAGTAAACTCTAATTGCCATGTACAACGGAACATACGCAAAAGACCACTCCACTATTTGCAGAAAATAGCAAACCATAATTACATTCAACTATGTAGAACTCCATAAAGGTGTAATACAAACAAACTTAACTAAAGTACCAACACTCATGGTTTATATTCTGGTTTCCAGATTCGCAAGTTGAATCACCGGCTCACCTTACATTGGTAGTACACAATAATAGTAGCTTGTTACCTATCTTGCATAAATTTCACATTAGTTACTGGGTCACTTTGTTCTACTACTCGTGAAACTTATAAAATTTTCTAATACTTGATGGAAATTCAGGATTTTGTCCAAGTACTTGATAGAACTTTTGTGCAGAAAATATATTTTCTTTTACTAGTGTTGTGTCTATTATCAGATTATACAATTAAAATTATACGCATTTTAAATGATAGCAACTTACAAAGGCTGGCAATATAAATTTGATGTCTAACTTCACGAAATAGCAAAACATGCATCTGATCCCGATTTCTTCATCGATAATGAATTCATGTTTCCCTAAACCGCAGGAAGTATGTAGGTCAGTTTCTGCTTGTTGCTCATTATCTTCTGTGATAGCAGCCTGCACAGAATCATAACAGCTTATATATATTCTCATATGAATAATTAGCATAAGTAAAAATTTGTAAACCAAGTGAAGTAAGAAATGACATTCAACGACTATTTAGCCTCTGAGCCAAAAGAAACACCATTGAGTATTTTTTTATCTCTGCAGAGGGGACAAAATAACATTGGTTTTGCTATATGAAGTTCTCTGGCATGGCTGATATTCAGAATATTATCCGTTAATTATGGCTGTTTAGGTTGAGCATCGATATAACAACGGCAATCAAAACATACGCTTAAAATTAAAACTCAAGATATGTGATTATCTTAGAAGCTTCTCAGATGATTACAAACTTACTGTGGAAGGAGCATAGGTACCATCCTCGGAAGATCTGAGCGCAAATTCAAACTCATCCCAGAGCTGATCCATTTCTTTCTCATAATCTGACTTCTCCTTGGGCACAGGTTTCTCAACACCATAAGAGAATTTGTATTGGATCAATGTTTCGGCAGGATCAGTTTCTTTTTTACCAGCCTCGCCTTCCTCGCCTTTTCCCCAAATTGTATTCAGAAAGAGATTCAAAAGGGAATTGTTCTTTGAAGCTTGTGTACACTTCCTGCCCATACCTTTCTTGGATGGTAACCCACCTTTAAGAACTGAGGATAACTGTTAAAAAAGGGGAATCCAAGTTAATAAACAAGAGTTGGCATATTATCAAAAAACAAAATGCAGAAACATGATACCAACCACCAACCTGTGGAGCAACACCCACGCCTATCTCTTCAAGAAACTATAAAAATCCAGAGCAAGGTAAGAACAATTTGGAATGAATGAGAGACCAACAAATGAAAGACATTGAGATGATCAATTGAGCATACTAACAAATGATATGGTTAAAAATTCACCTGGTTAGTGATCTCTTCTGTTTCCTCTTCAGCCTCATCTTTGTCTGAGCTAGATTCTGACAGCATCTCAATCTGCAATAAAATTTTTACAAATGATTAGCACCTTAAAATAAAGCTAAAACAATTTGGAACAGAGACCCACTTAATAATCAAAATTCAATACACCTAGCAAACAAGAACTTGGCTGAGCTTCACACAACTGGTTTGGCTTTACCACATTTCTCAGTAAGTCTTGTTTTTTTTCTCTTTCTCTATAAACCAATCAATATTCGATGGATAAATGCATATTGGACTCTAAATGATATGATTACTAAACGCACAAAGCAAAGCACGTCATTTTTCAACAAAGCATGACTTTTTTGAGCTTCAAATCTCGTTACAAGAGAAAAAGCCAAGCTTCATGTGAACATACCATCGATGACCACAATACATGAATGATGCAAAATTAAAAACAGCATTGTGAATCTTACTGCAGGCATCTTGTTAACTGAAGACTGCTTCTTAAACTCCTTAACAACCTTATTAGCTCTCTTTCGCTTGTATCCTTTCGCCCTAATCTCCTCCTCTTCCTCCTCCTCATCCACATTAATGAAAACTCGTTCCTTTTCAACTTGAATATTGTCATTAGTAGCCCATTGTTCCGGAAGAGCAACACCATCATCAGTATCTTCACCGTATTGACCTTTAGGATCTGAGGAAAACTGTTGAAATAATTGGAAGGTCTAAGTTAATTAAAGAGTTGCCATCTCAAATAGGCGAAAAAGAAACTGCAAGAGCACCAAAAATACACCAACCTTTGAGGCTATATCTGCCAAAATTTTGTGAATAACCTGCAATATAAATCCATAGGAATGTAAGAAGGTGGCTGATTGTCACAAATTAAAAGCCAACAACTGAAATTCGGAGAAATAGTAACTGATAGTAGTGTCAAGATAATTTAATATTCCTAACCTGGTTCGTCAACTCTTGGATTTCCTTTTCCGTCTTGTCTTTCTGTCTCTTCAAGCCATTTCTCCTTCTATCCTCCTCCTCCTCCTCCTCCTCCTCTTCTTCTTCATCTTCATCATCATCCTCCTCTTCTTCTTCATCTTCATCATCATCATCCGAAACAACCACCACTTTCTTACGTTTCCCTAAGCTAGCCTCTTTTCTCATTTGTACAATGTCTTTTTGTGCACCCTTACCATCACGACTAGTAGCACCAGCAGACCTCCCACCACCACCACCTCCTCCTAATTTTTTATCCTTCTTGGTACTAAAATCCTTTCCACCCCTACTACTAGGACTAGGAATGGCAGTACCAGAACTCACACCACCTTCCAATCCATTATCCTTGTTCTTGTTTTTACCATTAGTACTAGTACCATTTGCTCTATTTTTCCTCTTAATAATCTCTGCATGCACTTGTTTGTAGTATATGGCTTCTTTAGACCGTGTTCTCTTCGCTATAGGCGTAGACTTGGAGAAGTAATCCATCGTCTACCTGAGTATCACAAAACCAAATTTCTTCACAACTCCGGACAGCAATTGTGATAAAAAAAAATCATAGACAGTTAAAATTTATGATTAAAATCAAATTTCTCCAAAAACCCACTTCACATTCACTCCCAAACCGGTAAAAATCCAATTTCCACAGAGATTTAAAAAAAATACATCAAAATTTTTCCATAAAACATGCAAGGTAAAGAGTGAAAAAGATATACCTTAAATTTTCCGGCAGATGATTTCCCGGTAAGCAGTCTCTCAAAAGAGGCTGCTAAGTTTTAATAATGGCAGAAAAGACACTGAAAGGGCACCAATGAGAAACTTGGGGGTGAATAATGAGTTTCTATATATTGGTCTCCGTTATGTTCAATAAATGACGAAACGGTCCATATCTTCTCACCTATTTTTATCCAAAATTCCAAGTCTTATTAATTAGAGTCGAAGACTTGAAATTATCGAAGATCTCTCAGCAGGATTTTGGGGGAGTTTTGAGGTCTTTCATGTCAGTGGGATTTTGCCAAGTGTGAGGGAGGAGTGAAGAAGTGAATCAAAAATTGCTCTGCACGTTGATTGGACTCGTCGCTGCATTACCCAGTGGCCTATCTGCCTATGACAATAATTTATTGTAGGTGTTAATCATCACTCCTAGGCGTTCATACAGGATGCATACGGCGGAGAAACCTATATTTTTATTTTTCGTCCGTAAACATCTGCGGTAGATTTTGGTTAAAAGACATTCGAGAATATTTTCCTCGCACTGCTCAAGCCATCACTCCTACTAGTTCTGAAAAAACTAACCATTTTAAAATATCAACGAGACTCGATTGATCTAGTTATCCTGGCATTTTTAGGGGCAACCCCAAAAGAATTAGGGGCTATTAATCGATAAAAAGGTCACCCAAACGTAAATCTAAGTTACCCCTTATCTTCGATTTTTCGAAATGGCCAATATGCCCTTTTATAATCGGAGCCTACGCCGTACCCGGTAGGTTAAATTGAAACTATACCTACCGATTATTGTGTAGATACTTCGGCTAATAATCCCTTTTATAATCGGTAGCTTATCCAACTTGTAAGACTACCGATTATAAGGAGCCCCATATTCAACCTTGGCCAAATTCCATAAGTTTTGAGGGGTGCAGAGCCAACCATAACCACTTGGCTTGAGCTGTGGATGTAGCCATAATCGGAAGCCTAATAGGTTACATACACTACCGATTATAAGTTGCCCCAAAATGAGTTTTTTCTAAAATCCTTCACGTAAAGAATTTTTGAAATCTACCATAATCGGTAGGGTATATAATTATATAACCCACCAATTATAACGAGCCCCGATCCAACCTTTGCCATATTTCATAGGTTTTGAGTTTACACGGCCAGCCATAACCACTTGGTTCGTGTTTTGGATGCAGCGTTAATCGGGAGTTAAATATATTACCAAACCATCCGATTATGGGTTGCCCCAAAATGAGTTTTTTCTAAAATCCTTCATGTAAGGGAATTCGAAATATACCATAATCGGTAGAGTTAACAACTTAACAACCCTCTCGATTATAAGGAGCCCCGTATCGAACCCTTGCCAAATTCCATAGGTTTTGAGTGTACAGAGCCAGGCATAACCATGTGGTTTGTGATTTGGATGTAGCCATAATCGTAAGCCAAATAGGTTCCACAACCTACCGATTGTACAGTTGACCCAAATTTAGTTTTTTCTAAAATCATTCTTATGATGAATTTTGAAATCTACCATAATCGGTAGAGTTTATTACTTCTTACCGTCCGATTATACGAAGCCCCAAATCCAACGTGTGCCAAAATCCATAGGTTTAGAGGGTACAGAGCCGGGCATAACCATGTGGTTCGTGATTTGGATGTAGCCATAATCGTAAGCCAAATTGGTTCCAAAACCTACCGATTATAGGTTGCCCCAAAATGAGTTTTTTTCTAAAATCCTTCATGTGATGAATTTTGAAATCTACCATAATCGGTAGAGTTTATTACTTCTTACCGTCCGATTATAGGTTGCCCCAAAATGAGTTTTTGCCGAAATCCTTTTTTACAAATTTTGAAATCTGCCATAATCGGTAGATGATAAAACTTATAACACTACCGATTATAATTGGCCCCAGATTCAACCTTTGCCAAAAACTAGAATATTCGGTAGCCAAAACAATAATCGGTAGTTTCACAAAATAATCGGAAGTAAACTCTTGTAATTGGTAGGCGGGTCTATATATTAGTGTTTGGAAAATAAATTTGACTCATTGTGAGATAACTCCCGATTGAGTGAGAGAAGAAGAAGAAGAAGTGGGTATATGTTATCAACTTCCGATTGTTGCCAACTTCCATAAACATGGATGGGTACAAAGAAGGACGTGAAGTTGTTGAAGTTCAAGGTTCACTACCGTTTAGAGATGACGATTTGGGGTATATGTTGAATGATCCAAACTTTGATGGAGATGAAACCCTAGGCGACGCTTTCATGGAAGAAAATGGAGAATCACCCGAGATCGAAGCTAACGATGCATCAAACATACAGGTATGTTGTTAACAAACTCTAATACCCACGTTATCTATGTTATGTGCGTTTTGTGTGTTTTTGAACGTGAAAATTTGATTTCTGCATGCATTGAATGACATGAGCGATATATATTCGGTAGTTAATTTAGTACAATATCTACCGATTGTCCACTATCGGATATATTTTGATGTATTAATATGCCGAATATGAAAAAATCCCCAAATTGAAAGCTTCAATTTCTCACAATCGGAAGTTGTATACTGTACATAAATAAACGTCTGATTATATAACGTCGCCCCAAATACGAATTTCTCCAAAAAATGAAATATTCGTAAATCTTGATATTTAATAATCGGTTGGTTTATGAATTTATAGTCCCTCCGATTATTGAAGCTTTTTATATAGAAGAATTGTGCATTTGTGTATGTCGCTAATCGATAGACTATATTCGTACAGGACTACCGATTGTTCATAATCGGTTATGTTGTATATTATTGAATTACAGATTGTAACACAATAGGTTACTTATTATCTAAAGCGCCTTCCAATTTATAATGCATAACTTGTTGTTTTTGTGCGTAGGCTGTTGTAGTTGTTGATGACGATTATTATTTGAGGCCTGATACTTCCCTACACTATGCAAACGATTTGGGATGTTCATGAATTATCTTTTCTTTTTCCAATCATATATGTTAGATGGTTATGCTTATTTTCTTTGGTTTGTTATGTGCGCATTTAGATATTTGGAAGTAAGAAGGAAGCAAAGGAATGACTTATGAACAAGGCAAAAGAGAAGATGTGCGTGGTAGTTCAGTAACCCTTTGCGTGAAGGACATTAGTTTTGAAATGGTTTGTGAGCGAGGTGGGAAGAAAAAGAGTCACGAGGGAAAGAATAATAAGTATGTAAGGAAGACGGAGAGGAAGAAGTACCGAACTCATACAAAGAAGATTGAATGCCCATTTAAGATTGTCTTCTATAAGCCTGGTGGTAAGGAAAGTAAAGATTGGAAAATGTCTAAAGTTGCTAATGGTTGTCACAACCACGATGATCCGGATACTCTTATTGGACATGTAATGGTTGCGAAGTTAAAACCACATGAAATGGAGACGGTGAGGTCTATGTGTATCCAAAAGCCGAGTGCGATCTTAAGCAAAATAAAGGCGGACGACCCCGAAAACTTGTCTTCTTTATCTACAATTAAGTCGGCCCTAGCTACGATCAAAATGATGAAATGGGATGGTAGAACGGTCATGCAACAATCGCAGTGGTTAGCTGAGTTAAACGACTACACGTTGAGAACGGAAGAAAAGGATGGTAAAGTGGTACGTATTTTCTTGGCACATCCCGAAATGATAAAATTGGCTCAGTGTTTTCATCAAATTTTGTTGATAGATGCCACTTACAAGACAAACAAATATAACATGCCGTTGTTGAACATTGCTTGTCACACTTCGGACAAAAACACGTTTACGATTGCATGGGGTTTAATGGATCATGAGAACAACGTGAGTTTCATTTGGATGTTGGAGACGTTGAGGTCCATTTATAATGGCGATGATTTTCCAAGGGTTATTGTAACGGATAACGATTAAGCCTTAATGCATGCACAGCGTAGTGTTTCACAGCCCGAAACTTGCAATGTACGTGGCACATTCAATGCAACCTCAAAAACAATTGCCATCGCCATTTCCAAGCTAAAAACCAAGGAAGGGTACCAAGAGGTCGAAGGAAGAGGATGAGCGCATTAGTAAATTAACCGTGGAAGAACGAGGAAGAGAAGAGGTTATTTTATGAAAAATTGAAGGAGGATGGAATGATTTGGATAGCGTTCATGAAAGCATGGGACAAGATCGTTTGGTCAATGACCGAGGAAATTGATGAAAGAAACTTGAAGAAATTTGAGGATGAATATGGCAAGGACTACCCAAAACCCGTTGAGTATTGTAAAAAACAATGGTTATCGATTAAGGAGAGGTTTGTGTATTCATGGACATATGAATATCGTAACTTCAAGAACGAGGCGACAAGCGTTGCGGAGGGGTCTCATGGCCGATTAAAGAAAATACTTCTAGGTAGTCAAAATGGAGTTGTGTCGATCCAATAAGCAATCCATGAATTCACCAATCGTGATCGCATAAAGATTAAGGATTCTATGCAATTTAGTGTACATAAATTCCCTACGGAACATGAAAGGAAAGGTTGCTTTAAGGGGCATTGTTCATAAAGTTTCAAAATGGGCAATAAATCACATGATGGAACAATTGAAGTTATATAAAGCTTAAAATGACGAGAATACGGTTTGTGTTTGCAAGGATATGATAGGTATTGGTCTCCCATGTCGTAATAAAATGGGTAGGTAAGTCGATGTGATTGACATCAATGATATTCTTCCGGTTTGGAAGCAATTAAATTTCACTCCAAGCACCCCGTAGTTGATGATCCGTCGTTCATGGAGTCGGAATTGTGTGCAAGAATAACCGAGCATTATGCTACAACAAATGTCACAAAAAAAGCAAATATTGATGCATGATTTGGAGCAAGCTCTTCACCCTCGCTTAAGGGAGGTTGATGAACCTATTAAGAAAAAGGGCGGGTAGGCCAAACACCGAAGTGTCGAGGACCATTGAAAGAAAAGAATTGAAGGAGTATTTGTCTAATAAAAGAATATTTGCGTGGCATGAGCGTTCGGAAGCCGAATTTGAAGATGAGGCGCAACCCAAGAAAAGAGGTCGCCCAAGAAAAGATCAAAGTGGACCAACCGCCCGACAAGTGAGGACAAAGGTCTCTACGAATCCTTTTCAAGTAAGTCAAGCCTAGGCGGTGGAAGAAGTTGTGTCGGTGGAGACCCAAACTAGCTCCATAGTTATTGATCAAATGAGTGACTCGCAACAAACACAATCAACGGAAATGGTGACTATAAGAGAGAAGTATGGTACTCTTCGTTTCCTAGGGATTTTCATGGAAGACCAACACGATCAAGGTATACGGTTATAGAAGAGTATATGAATCAACTCCCTCCACTCATTGTTCTATTTATTTTGTCCACCGACGAGGTTGATGGGGATGGCAATTGTGGGTTTCACGTCGCTACGGAACAAAATTGGTTACTTTGGAGAGGAGGCGAACGAAGATGTCACCCAATGGCAAAATTTAAGAACTAAGATGGCGGTACAACTAATAAAGGAAAATGATTTATATATGGAGATGATGAAGCAAGGACATAGGCACGACAAAGAACTACAGTTCAAAGACTTAGTTACGCGTGTAAAGTGCCGAAAGGGATTGAAGACAATCGGATCCAAGTATTGGATGACAATGCCTAAATGTGGATATCTCTTAGCGGACGCTTTGAATTGCGTGGTACATTTCTTTGTTCATACTAGGTATGGACATTACGTTTACACCTACAAGGACGGTTTGCGATGAATCGGTTAAAGATAGAAGAATTGTTATGGCATTTGTGAATGAGATGCATTTTATTGGTTTAAGAGTAAAGAGAGATTGCCCATTACCTCCGTTGGGTGGTTGGGGTGATTCCTTCCCAACGAATCATTGTAATAATTGGTTGAAACAATATGAGACCAACATGTTGGATTGGGATCGTCATGAAGGAGGATTTTCCGGAAGGTCTACCGGAATTGGTTCCCTCGGATGATGAAGATGAATGATCGTTATGTTTGAAAGATGTATTTTGGAAAGCCCTATTTGTACATGTTTTTGGAATTTTTTGGAAAATATTGTGAAGTATAAAGCTATAATAACCGATTATACAAGCTTTTGTAAACAGACTCAATCAATATTATAATCGGTTATTAACTTTTGGAATTTAGCTTCCGATTGTAAGGCTGACAAAACAACTGAAATTTTTTCCCAGAATCGGTAGATTACATATTACATAAACATCCGATTGTCACCAAACTCTGACAAAAAAAACTGAAAATTTTCCCATAATCGGTAGACAACATATTGCATAAACTTCCGATTGACAACAAACTCTGACAAAAAAAGTGAAAATTTTCCCAGAATCGGTAGACAACATATTGCATAAACTTCCGATTGTCACCAAAGTCTGACAAAAAGCTGAAAAGCTTCCCAGAATCGGTAGACAATATAAAATAATAACGTCCGATTGTAACCATCAATCAACATTTATACTGTTGTGACGGACTTTGAATTCATAATTTCCATCATAAGTGAATTCTTCACCCTTTTCCACTAAGTATTGTCTTTTTGCGAGTGTCTCCTACATAAACCAAAATAAAATAATGTCAACTTAGTTTTAGTAAGAAAGATTAGACACCCGGTGTTATTTAAAAGAATAACCGAGCGTTATACTTACAAATTGTTGGATCGACAAGCTTAAGTGGCTAGTGTTAAATATCCTCTTTTGTATAGTTATGTAATCATTTACCCCTTTTTGGACAAGTCGGGAACGATCATGAACTTGTTGGAGTGATCTTTGCTTTGGATTTCCATACTCTCGCACAAATTGGCTATATACCCTCGCCAAAAAGACTTGGTGTTAACCTTCCTGCTATGACATCTTCACGTCTTGTTTCACGATACCGTGTTTTCACAATGACCAAATCTTCAGCTGCGTCAAACGTTGCCATGCTTGTAAGTTGAGATATAGAATGAATTCACAAGAGTAGACGATGAAAAATCTATTTGTAGAATACATGATGCTATATATGTGTAGTTTGGTGCATAAATAAGAAGAGTTTACCCTCCTTATATAGATGAGAGTCCCAACGTCTCTTTTTTTTTGAAAATATGGTCATTGATGCGTACTTTTACAAAACTGTACTGAAATTACGTACAATTATTACACACAATCGGTAGGACATGTTTGAACAAAGCACCCGATTATGCGTAATCGGTAAAGATTTATTGTTATATACTTCTGATTATATGATGTTTTGTCAACGGAGTTCTCGTTTCATTAGAGTAGTATAATCGAAGGTTTATCAATATGTATTATCAACCGATTGTGTGTGGTTTTCCAGGCACAACTAGTTTCTTTTGAACGAACTAGCCGTTGGAGTATAATCGGTAGTTAGATCAACAATTAAAACTTCCGATTTTAATAAATATTTTGAAATTCATAACAATATCACCTACACATCATCACAATTTTACATTGAGCTCCCGCAATTCTATTACAAGGTATTGTGATTAGCGTCGTGGACGTTTTGGATGAGTCCTAAACGGATTAAATCTTTCCATCGCCCTAAGGATTCTAAAATGAGATTCATAACTAAGCTTGATCTTTTCCATCTCCATCATTCCCCGAGAGATTGTTCTATAACCTCATCATTGGTTTTACCCCTCAATCGATATTGACTCACAAGATAAGTTAAATGGACAAATTCTTCGACGTGTCATTTATTGAACCAACTTCCGGCGAGAAAAGATCGGCGGAGTGACGGTTGTTTGGCCACGGTGTCGGCGCGAGAATGTTTCGTGAATTTTCCCCAAATAACTCATACACATTATGCCTCTTGCCTACGTTCTTCTCCTCGTCTCTGATTGAATTGAACATAGCGCCTACATAAAGATAAATCTTCTTCAATCGTGAACTCCATAGGATTAATGAATGGTTGGGCCATTATGTTGAAGATGATGTTGGAGAGAGTTTAAAGGTATTTGTGTTCCATAAAGAGTAAAAGGATACAATCCTTATATAGAGTTTAGAGTTCCAACGGCTCTATTTTGTTGGGGCAACTGTATAATCGGTAGTCAAATGAAGTATTTTCACTTTCGATTATACAGTTGCCCCAAATTTTGTTTTTGCAGAAATGTCACTTTTTTCGAATTTGGGAACTAGAATAATTGGTAGTTAATAAGACTTCCAATTATACAGTTGCCCCAAATTTTATTTTTGCAGAAATGTCATTTTTTTTGAATTTGGGAACTAGAATAATCGGTAGTTAATATGACTTTCGGTTATAAAGTTGCCCCAAATTTCTTCCTTGACGAAATCACCAATTTTGGGAATTTAGGAGATGCTATAATCGGTAGTCTAGTGAGGTTCTTGTTCCTTCCGATTGTTATAGAAGCAAGATACGCGTTAGGCACAAAATCGATATTAATCGGTAGTATAATATCGTTACTAAGCTTCCGATTTCTTTATAATAATCGGGCACAAAATAGCTTCGGATTATGTAAGGGCATTAACGTAATCTCCGTGTTTTTGGACATCCCTTAACGGTGTATATGGGTTGGGAATAAAAAAGTCGCCCCTAATTCTTTTAGTTATCCCGAAGAAAAAATCGTTAAATAAATAAAACTGCAAGTATAAACGCAACCAACCATATGTTAAGTTATTGGTTATGAAGATATGTCCGCTCGTTACGCCGTGTGTTTTAATATGCGAACTAATTTACAAGATTGCTAATAAGGGTACCAAATTGCATATAGGACAAAATATATTTGGTTAAGGGATTGAAACACCCCCATGCAACTTGGTACCCCCTATTAGTAGCCTTGCTAATTTAGCCCAATATGTCTAGTCGTTACGCCCTGTGTTTTAATATGTGAACTAACTAGAAATAACTTGTGCCGTAAAGGCGGCATGAGGTTAACAGAGAGTTCTAATAAATATCTAGAAATAGCTCGTGCCGTAACGACACCGCTTTAATATGATATCGACGGTGTTTTTTTTTTTCTGACTTTAAATTAAATCGTGTTCCTTTGCAAGATAGTTTTCTATTTTGTTTTAAACTAAAATAATGTCTGTAAGTACATTGTAAAATTATTCATATACATGATCCAAAAACGAACACAGAATCATTTAAGTAATAGTGTGTATGCATATCTCACTTATGAGTTATGAATAAAAATAAACAAATAAATATCATTTCCCATTAGATTCATCATGCCACCACTAAATCCAATTAATGCACATATGATATATTATGATTTTATTTAATGTTTCTTTGAATATCTTGAGTTAAAAGGTGATGCAATAATTAAAGATTAATAAATTTTGATTCATAATGGGAGGGGTTACGAGAACGGCGACCGTCGGATGTCTCCGGCCGGGATGAGACCGGGATGGTCGGATGCAACGTTTGTCTCTCAAAATGTTATCCGACCGTCCAAGCTCAAAAGCCCATTATGTTTTGTATTATATAGATTTAACTCAATAAAATTGCCTTATTTTTATTCGTCAGAAAAAAATCAAGAATTGTTTTCAAATACAATGAAGATGCCCAATGGCTAGGTTTATAGTTACGTCTAACTCCCTAGAACACCAAATAGCTCATCTTCGTGGTGTAAGGTGTGACAAAATCATTTAGTTTTATTGTGTAACTGAATCAAAATTCTCATTTGTATTTACAGAGCCCAATTCGATAGTCACATTTTTAGACATGTATCAAGAAAAAAACAAAAATGCTAGATACACTTCGATAAAGCATCGAGACTGTTGGAGACTGTCGGATTTTCCCGAAGTGCATTTCTCGGTACTTTCTTCGGTGCGGTTAGCACCTCTCAGAATTTTTTTAACAAATTACTACTTTGTGCATGTAAATAAAATACTAATTATATTACTGTCCAATCATGCTCTTTACCACTGTGCAGTATCTATTCTTAAAAGTCAGCATTTTGTCTATCTACTCTAGCATCTTAGCGACCTGGTATGTGATTGTGTAGCGGTAAAAATCCCACAACTACACCCAAATATGAAACCTCACATAAACTTACTAAAAAAACTCGTAAAGAAGATAAGATTCAACTCAATTTTATTAGTTTTTCTTAAGATTCATACACAAAGACAAAGGTATCTCTAAAAAGTACAAACCCTAATTCACTCTTAACAACTTTTCTCACCAAACAATTACTAGGACTAGATCTCATAAACAATTACTCTTAACAACTTTTCACTCTTTACACGGTAGATGACAGACTAATAAAGTAGTTTCTTCTCCTACAAACCCACCTAAATCCTCTTTCCAATGTCTCCTTATCGCATATCTGTGATCAACGATATTATCGCAGTGAAGTCACACTTTTCATGTGAAACTTATCCTTAATGTATTTCCATTATCGCGATCTTGTCCATATTCTCATCGCGATCCTTAGTTATCGTAGCGCTTCCCTTATTGTCGATCCGTATTGTTATCTTGTCATTGTGTTACTTTGTATTTGTCGTACTCAATACTTTCTTAAATACATCAATACGATATTTCGTATCCTGATTTGATCACATTGACACTTCACCAGAGGAAAATGTCTATTATCGGAAATAATCATGATTGTAACTTGTAAGAACATCCTAATATTTTAAAACATTGTAAGATTTTATGCGAACGAGCCAGACCAAATGGTCCAAAAGGAGGAAGTCCTTTTATGGCCACTTTTTTGTAAATTATAAATTAACGAAAATATGCAATTTGATAAATATTGAAATGATTACTATTAAAAAAGCGAAAATGTCTCGCATGATTTTAATTTCTTTTTTCTTTTAGAAATTTTCGTAAATAAACCGAAGAGGAAGGAAAATAGGTATTAAAATTTTTTGTAAAAAATTGAAAATGCCCTCTCTTTATTACAATTATTATAACTCCTTATTATCCTATTTTTCAGGGGGTATAATTGATAAGAAAACTAGAATATAACATATCTAAAATTATGTGCATTGGAATTTTACAAATTTTGTCTAAACAACCGAACATACCTGGGAGGAAAACCCCGAGGATATTGTCATGGACAAAAGCATCATTCGGAGATTTCAAGCATAGACCAGGTCTTGACAAGTGGTTGGAAATATATGGAAAGATAGAATTGTTTTACAATGAGAGGTCAATAATCATAACTGAAATTTGAATGGTACATGATCGTTTCAATTATAACGCATATCTTTTATATAATTTGCATACATAGTTTCGTAAATTAAAGGATGAGAAGTGTCGGGTCTTTGATACATGTATATAGATTTTTGTTGAAATCTTTGTTTGAGGTTTCGGTTTAACCACGTGTTTTGGGGTAAAACCGATTCTCAGATTGTTTTTGGTAAATTTGGGTGTGTTGATGAGAACGAATTCAAACCCAAAACAAATGCACTTTGCACACGGGAGTAGTTTCGAGATTCGAGATCACCAGAAGACTCGACAGCCTAAACCAAGAAATGGTCGCTCCAGATTCAATTCGGTCACAAAGTGAAGGAGAAGGGTTGATCTTAGGGAGGGAAGCGAGGAAGGTGTTTGAGATCAAAATGTTGAATTATGAAGGTGTGGATGTTTTATGACTTGTATCGGAAAATGGTTTCTGGCTACCTGTGTTGATAACACTTGTCCTTTTGAAATAGGTTGAAAACCTATTTATATAAGTCATTGAGAGCACCCCCGATCTCATAGGAAGTGGAGGAAGTTAAGTAGTGGATAAGTGGAATTGTGCGGAAGTTGTTGCTCATCGTGTTTCGTTATAAGGGAAGACTAGTCACACCTTCACCCACTACTCTCATTACTATTAACCATCTGTCCTTCCTGACACTTTCTCGTAATGGGCACGTTGCACGCCGCATATTCGTAAACTATCGAGACCAATACCCCCGGTGAGTATCCCCAGTTTGTGACATGTTTGATGTCTCGAGTGAATGGGTCAAGTCATGAGACTTGCCGCTAAAATAAGCACATAGTGCTTTTAGGTTAAATAATTAAGTTATTTATGAAATCAATATTTGCATAGAATCGCTTTCAAACAAGCAGCTAACAAATAATCGATATGCTAGATGCATCGTAGTTTTAGAGCTCGATTGAATGGGGTCACGAATTGAGCCTCTTAAAGGAGCGTGACCATCCTCTTCGAGGAGTTGGTAGGAGCTACGCACACATCCAGGGAGTGGCGGTCCAGCCCTATAGGAGAGTGGCGACTGGTAGCCATTTTAAAATCCTATCGGTCGATCCGGTTTAGATCTGGACCGCTTAAATCGTCTAGCCAAGTTGAGTGGCTGAGATGATTTCAGGAAGTTAATATTTATTGTTGAAGTAGCGCGAATGGCCACTTTGGGTGATCGCTTGGAGGCCACATGAGCAAGGCGTGGCTTGGCCGATCGCTCCTCACGGAATAGGGGTGGCCGGTGATCACGCGTCACCCTCTTGGCCATTTAGAATCCGATCTAAGTCATTCGACTAAGCTGGCAAATATGGACGAACGCGATTGATTTGCGGAAGTTACATAACGCCGTTTGTTCGATTTAGGGTTTAGAAGCCGTGCGACCAACCCTCTTTTGGCTAATCAAATAGAAGCGCTGGGCACTGATTTGAGCAGGTCGTTCGTCCAAGTGCAAAGACGGGCCACTCGTGAGCACGCGCCGGCATCTCTGGAGCCATCTAAAATTCGATCTAAGCCACTCGATTCTACCGGGCGAAGATGGGTGGTCATGACCGATTTGCGGCCGGTAGTGTGTTGCCGCAAAGCATTTTTAGGGTTTTCAAATGAGCAAGTCGATCGACCAAGTGTAGAGTTGGGTCGACGGTGAACACGTTACCACTTCTTTAATCATTCGAAGGAAGATCTAAGTCGTCCCAACTAGGCTTGGGTGGACGGTTGTGATGTTTCGAGACCGTTTTTGGCCTGGGTCTTAGCTCGTTTGAGCTCTTTTCTTCAATAATCACCAATGTTTGGGGTTAGCGTTTGACGTTAGAGTGTGCTAGGTGGAGTCCAAGTTGGGGTATTAGTGGGCCCGCCGGTGGTCTTCCGGTGATCGCTAACTAGGAGTAGACTAGGCCTATTGGAATTGTGTGGCCAAATCGTGCGGCCTTGATCGTTTTTTAAGACTAATATGGAATGAGTCTAGATTTCCTTAAGGAATCCTTCGTCTGTTCAAACTCTAGAAACTCCGTTCGTATGAAAAGGGGTATCGACCCTCTTCGTGCCTTTAAACAAATGCGGCTATGTGCTTTCGTGCTGCGGCCACGGCTCCCTCTTCATCTGCTGTCAGGCTCGATCATAAGCGTGCCAATCGTCACCGGCAAGGTAAGTTCATCTTATCTTCGTATCTTAGTTGTGAATGTAATATCCATGGGTGGTTGATCAAACTTGAATATTTATCTCGGTGTGAATGACTTTCTTTGTTAGCGGCGGTAGAGCGAGCGTCAAAGGAAACAAAGCAATCTCAATAGTTATAATCAAGCAACAAGGCGATCCGGGAGAGCTCAAGGTAAGTGCTCTTTTCTATTTTGCGCATGTAGACATCCAACGGTACCACCGATCTTCTCCGAATGTGTAATAAGGTTCCGAGCTTAAGAAATGAGTATCTAACCTCTCCAGTGGGTTTCGAAATTTACCAAACTCCATTGCGCTCAATTGTAAGAGGCCTTGACTTTAAGTTGCTTAGTGTCTGGACTGCTTAGTTGCAATTGAAATGTTCTTTAAACTCTTGAGCATTGCACGACACGAAATTGTATTTATTCGACTCTTTAGCTCATAGATGATAGACGCATTTATGTGTCTAATTTGTCCTCAATGTTTCGTATTGTTAGTACTCGTTTTTGTCCTTATTATGGTGTTTTGTGTGTTTGTAGGTATTTTTGGAAATAAAGATTGTTGGAAAATTCGGCTAGAAAAGTTGCTCGAACACCCCGGAGGACATTTGCTATTGAGACTCCCACTTTGGATAAGGGGTAACCCAATTGCTAAGGGAACCCAACCGATATTCGCACCCCACTGTTGGATAAGGGCTAACCTTCTTCTTCATTTCAAATTCTGTTTTGGCGGGAAATCTTGACATGGGAAGAACGGAAATTAGGGTTCGAGTTTTGGTGCTCTTCCGAGGGAGACTCAATGGCCGAAACCGATGGAAACCATCTCGTTAGAGCATAGGGATAGTAGGAGTGATTTTGTTGATTGAATTTGGCTAGAACTCGAGTTAGAAGGAAACAGAGGTGTGAAATTTTCACGGGTATTTCGAGCAAGATTTTCTTTGGAGCTTTGGTAGGATTCAATGGATTCTTTGGATTGGATATACCTGTTTCGACTAAACGGGGTTGGTAATCACTCAGTTCGAAAAAAAAAATAGGTGGCTACGTCGAGCTTGGGAGAAAACAGGAAAGCTCTTGTACGGGAAATATTATCGAATATTTTGTTATCTTTGGAAACCGGCATGTGTCTCGCGAGTGATTCACTCGATCCGGATCATTACAACAACGCGTTGGAGTGAGGAACCCTCAAAAAGATCCGTGAGAAGCAAAAACAGAAAAGAAAAGGTAATTGTTCCCCGACAAACCCGAGAAGTAATGGCAGAATATTTCTAAGTTATTGTGAAGATTTTTTCACTGTTGAGTATAAAAAGGCTTTTGGAACATATAAAGGAGGGAGAGAGTTTGGGGGAGAATTTAGAACATCACGAGTGAGAAAATCAAGCTGGCAGAGAATCACTTAGGTTGCCACTATTTGTGAAGAACATAAGCGACAAGGAGAGTCGTATTTGCTAAAGATGACAACGACATTTCATTTATATCGTACTTTGTATACGGTTCGGTTTGTAACAAATATAATTGTTACAAACCTAGGTTTTTATTACTTTTCTCCTTTTCACCATTGTAAACACACCTTTTTGAGCAATGAAAAAATCCTTTGAGTGTGTTTTCACCATGTGGAGCTAGAACCCATCACTCGGACGACGGAGGAAGATGTTTTGCACCCATGTGGTAATTCTATTTAATTCCTTTATGACTATTTGCACTATTATAATTGACTTATGATTTTTCTTGATTATTTGTGAATTCGTTAGAGTTCGCATGCTTAGTCTTAGGTACTTTAAATGCGTCATGCTTGTGAATTACATATAATTCTTTATCAAATCTACCTTGGCAAAGAATTAGAGTCGATGTTTGTTATTTTATGAGATGTAATTGTGGGAATTATAGATGAACCGCATGAATGTGAGAATTGGTGGAATCCAGGTCCCAAGAACTCTCTTCATCTTGTGACATAAATTGTATATTTTCTCTATGTTTATATTTTTCTTTATTAAATCCTAAAATCAATTTCAACAAGTCTGAGTGAACGAAAACTCTACTTACCACTATAAAAAATTCGACCCATTTTTGGCGCCTGCATTGGGATTTTTTTTTAGATTAATTTTAGGTTTATTTTTATTTTTATTTTGTACAGTATTTTCTTTTCATTTTTTTTCTTCTTTTTATGCTTTTTTTGTATTTCTTTTCGGGGACTTTTTGAGAATGATGACCTCTTCGAGGAGACGTCACCTACGATGACACCGCGGAATATAAGCGTAGAAAGTCAAATTATCGAGAAACCTCATCGAGATGACGCTTCTTTGAATATATGCGTAGGCAATGGTATGGAGTTTCGCTCCACATGAGGTAAGTGAAGAATCACATCAAACTATATACGAGAATTATTACAAACACACACCGCCTAGATCCGGGAACAAAGATTGAGAGTTCTTGATTGTCAAAGATTATTTGTTGATGATAATGAATCTGGTAGTGACTCTCTGTTCCAAACAGGAACATATAGATGGCCCCGTGGATGATTGTGTGGATGATTCGCCTAATTCCATAGATGAATCTACCTCACAAGATCATTCACCCGACTTAGAGGTTGTTTCTAGACGCCTAGACTTCCAAAAGTTGCCTAATTTACGGTTAGAATTGTGTGCTTAAAGTGTTGTTGGATTACTTTGCATCTACATACCCGGAGGACTTGCCTATTCCCCGATACAAAGGTGCATGAGCTGATTGATAATTCCTCGTCTCAATAGAATCCCCATATTTTGTTCTTTACGCACTTCCTTGTGCGGTAAAAACTTGGTTTAGGGGTAAATCTTGGGTTTTGATAGTTTAGGCGTCCCCAGCGTTTTTATGACATAAGTCCTAAGTCAGTCGTTTGTAAATATTGTATTTTGGGTCGATCCCTAGAGTTTTCGGAGTTATTAGTTTATGGGGATCCTTTTTGTATATTAGGTAGGTGTATTTTTATTTTATTTTATTTTTTATATATTTTCGTTTTACTTTTTGCATCTTATGAATTTTCCATCTTAAGTTTTGCGTTGGATGACTCAATTACATTGTGGACAATGTAATGTTTAAGTGTGGGGAGTGGTTAACTTTTTACTTTACTTTTTCGGGAACGGCTATTGAGCGGGTCAAAAAAATAATTATTATAATTGTTAGCCTTATGACCGGCTCCGTAGCGGGTCTATTTTCTTGTATTTTCTTATTATGATCACCGTGTAGCGGGTCCATAAAAAATAGTTAAAAAAAAAGATTGTTAGGGTTATGACCACTGTTCAGTTTTTCTTATGGAAAGCTATAAATGAAGGTCTTAGACTTTCTCCCCTTTACACCGCATTAATATCACAAATTCCAACCAATGCCCCCGATGCAAATCGAACCGAAACAACGAGCACATGCTTTTTCACCGCCCAATACCAGCGGCATCTGGAACATCCTATTATCTCGCATATCAACAAACCAAACCAACATCAACTCCCATATCACTATTAACAATCAAACAACCATTACCCAAATTCTACAAAATACTAGCCATGCCTCATTTACATCAGCTTGTTGTTTTCTGTTATGGAATATTTGGATGTCCAAAATTCAAACAACATCATACAACCCTAGGAAACATCTTGGCACTCACCCCGCAACAACAACAAGAGTTCGAATGGGCAAAACATGTTTTACCCCGGTTTACACAGGATACACCATCCGAGCACTCCCAACAAAGACCGGAGAAACAACAACGATATTAGCGGGGATGGACCAGATCAGGATTGGATAAAGATCAACACGGATAGAGCTGCCGCGAGGACATCCTGGGAATTGCGGGGGAGCAAGTTGTATTTGTAGGGATTCAACGGCTCAAACTATAATGGCTTTAGCGCAACCTCTAGGTATCACTACGGCGCTAATAGCTGAAACGTGGAGCAATTCTCCTAGCTTCAAGGACAGCAATCTGAGAGACAATGGCCAAAAGTTATCTTTGAGACAGACTCGAGAAAATATGATGCGATTCGTTCAAAATGATCTTGAAGCTCCATGGTATGTTGTAGAAATGATTACGAAATAAAACAAAGGATGCTACAAATTCCTCAATACACAATTCAACACAACTATAGATAAGGTAATCAAGCAGCGGCGGTCCTGGGCAAACTATGCGCGAGACGGAATTCAAGTAGGAAATCTATCAACTTCGGTCTAGGACCCGAGACTTTCCCGCATTTTATTAGTCAAACTCTATTTAATGATTCGGTGGGTGCAAAATACCCACGTGTCATAGCTCTTTAGTTAGTTTTTCTGTTTTCTCATGCTTCAAAAAAAAAAAAAAATACTTACATAACTTTGGATAGTTAGCATCTTGTCATGATCCGGTGGTGAATAGCCGAGTCTTTGAAGGAATCTAAAGTGCTTGCACAATAAGTGTTTGCAAGAATCCCACAAAGAAGAAATGTTCGATCACTAAACCCCCATGGATCACTGGAAATACAAGATAAGTAAAGCCCTATCTTAAATGCTCTTTTAGTTCGTTACAACATGAATAGTCTCGAATTTTCGTAAATCATCCAAAACCAAATACAATTGATTAAATCTTCAAATATATCTTCTTTGATTCAAATGAGACAGTACTTCACATGGAAAGTAGCTAATTCAAATGAGGCAAAAAGTCCTGAGTTCAGAGAAAACACCTAAGAATACTTTCCACACGGGTACCTATCAAATGGACGAAACAAGTCATACGATGGAATATTGAAATCGAGCAAACAAAATATGTTTTGACATAAACATACATGAAACATACCCGATCCGAAAACTAAAGAGTTAATTTATACATTTATCTTTGTAGCGAATGCATCACAAAATTAAAACCCGAAGCGACTTCAAACCAAGCATCCATGTCGAGAATCAGTATGGGGGCTTCGAGAAGACGAAGAGACAAAGCATATGACTGTTTTCCAAGATTGCTGGCAAGCCTTTGACAAACAGCCAAGGGGCAACCAAGAAGGAAGAAGGGGAAAGAGTAGGGGCTCTGGCTGATGTTTAACAATTGAAAGCTTGTTTCATGTTAATTTAATTTGCATTTTCTTGTTTTGCAAATGGTTATTACACCAGATATTTAACAATTGAAAGCTTGTTTCATGTTAATTTAATTTGCATTTTTTTGTTGCTGCAAATGGTTATTACCTCTTGGTTGAATCAACACAGACTTTTGATGTGTGTGTTTATTGATGTAACAGGAGCAACTTCCTTCATATTCACTGAATACCAGTAAGTTAGAGTTTCATGGTTGCATTTGCAATTCTTATTTTGAAGTTGTTTTGATCTCTTTTGTTATGTTTTATGTATTTGCTTACTTCTGTTTATGCTATCCATGTTGTGTGTTTGGTCTCCAAATTGTCTTGTTTGATTTTGATAAAGTACTCTTGATTATCCGATACAATTGGTTTGTTGTTAAATGTAGGAAGATGTCGTTTCCTACTGATTGGGATGTAGTTGCATGGTTGTGTTGTATTGTTGCTGTAGTTTCTTGTCAAGCTGGATTATCCATGATATCCATGTTGTATTTAAAGAAGGAACCATCTAGGAATCGGGAATATGAGAGACAACTTTCTCAAGAAAGACTTTTCGGAGAGAACGACAACACCTGTAGGTATATGCTTAGAGTTAGAAGATATACATTCCATAGTGTAGTTGCTAAAAATATAACAACCACACCCAATAAAACTTAACACCTAAGATCAAGATCTACCAACAAGTGAGAAGCAAAGTGCATCAAAGTAAACATGAACACAAGGGTTTTTACGTGATTCGGCCATTAATGAAGCCTACATCCACGGGTTTCACTATGATCGGAAGTGTTATATACAAACTCCATTAAAGGGAGTAGAGTTCTTGTTAAGCTCTAGGTTGTGGGAAAAGAAGAAGGATCCTCACAAACATCTCTCTTTCCCTTATAAAGGGGTAGGTATGTACACGAGTTACAATAATGCCCTTAGGGGCTGACTAGTTAGGATAAGAGCTAGCAAGGTCTTATTTCTGTGGGCGATTGCACCTAACTATACTACTTCTTCCTTAATCTTTCGACACGTGTCTTTACATATTTTTACTTCTACATTTATGCCCCTTTTCTTGAGGTTTGGTCGTAGAGCAATCCTTAAGAAAATCCTTCGGATCGTGCGTCTGCGTTGTTGTTGCTTTTGCTTCGGGCCTTGGCTTTGCGATTCTCTGCATTATCAAAGCAGTTGTTAGTGGACTATAGACTTGTAGTGACTTGGGTTTTCATCGGGATGTTAGTTGTTGAATATGGGCTTCCGAGTAGCACGCCTCACGGCTAGGCGCTTCACTGTTTTCGGTCCCGATCTTGTTGTACTTCTCGATTGGTTCGTACGCTTTAACTGTGCTCGATGTCGTGTTCTTATCTCCTCTTTACTTGGATCTGGATTTTCTCGATATTGTGAGCGAGTTCAAATCGCGTCTTGTTATATTGGCTCGGCGTCAAGTGTCTCGTCTTGTAAGATTTATCCACTTTGGTTGATTTGAAATTCTTGGGTATACTTTTGGCTCTGTTTAAGCTTGCATCTGGAGTTCAAATTCCTCGTTGGTAGCAGTTCTCTTCGGGACAGCTGCTTTAACACTTGTTCAAGATGGTGTTTTCAATATTTGGAATACGGAGGGTCCAAGATTCGAAGAGACTATTCAACCGTGTCTAACTTTGGTGGTAAATAACTCTCTTGGTGCTTGTGGCTATAATTTCCATGTTTCATTCTTGTTGGGAAATTCGATGTTGAGTTGCTCTTTTCGGTTTTTAACTGGATTCCTTTCGATGCAAACGGTGGTGTCTCGCCTCCGTTGTGGGTCTTTTTGTTTGGGTAAGTTGATAACTTCGACTTAATGATGCATCGGATGAACGTTGTCGTGGGCTTCATGGCTTTACATTGTTGCTTGAAGGAAGCGAGAAGAATACAAATCAGCTGGCGTCCGCATTATGCATACTTTTATTCTTATTCTATGCGAAGTTTCAAGGCAACTCTTGGTTCATTCTTGCGGTGTTGTCGTCGTTCCATGATATTCCTTATAACTCCATCGTCTTGGCTGGTCTCCACTACCAATTGTGGATTTCTATATTTGCCCCGAGTTATCCCTTGGTAATTGTCAAAGCCTCCTTCAAGATAACTTCCTAAACTTTTGTGTGCAGCATTCCCGAGATGATTAGCCCCGAGATAGTCTGGTCATGCATTCTTCATGTTCAAAGTTGTTGCGATCACGCCTTGGTGGTCAGTGCTCAACTTTGTCTGGTTCAGTTGTCACTAGTTCTTGTCCAATCATCGTTTTTGAAGCTCTTTACAGAAACGAGGCTACCTGCTATTCATGAGGGGAAGTGGCACTTGCTATACCTTAAGCACCTTTTATAATACACATTCAAAAACTTTGATATTAGCATAAGCATCACAGCGAATCAAGCGACAAAGACCCAACAGATTGTCCGCGGGTTAAGACAGTCACGGAATACTATTCACGTTCAACGTTTCAGCATGCTTTCATAGAGTTAAATCAAGATATGTACTGGTTGATAAAGTTCAAAATGAAAGAGCAATACAAAGCTGTAGGCTTTGTACCTTACTGTCCTATTGTCAAAGGTTTTCCGTCTTAACTACCTTGCACCAGGTTCGTGATAAGCCCCGAGAAGCTCGCATTTAATCTTTAAGACGAAAGAGAGGGTAGTTTATATGTAGCATTTATACATCCAAGCATGTTATTAAGCAATTTTAAAGATGTGAGCGATCGTTTCGGTTCTTGCAATATCTTGTTTGTCAGGCATGCTCATGACACATCATGTATCCACGGTGAGAAAGACACGCAGGGGCTAATTCAAGCTATCAATGTGGCATGTCAAATTGTCGGGTGTCTATTTATTGTGGTCGTTATGGTTATGTGAATGAATCAACAAGTGAAATACAAAATAGGACAATTTCTCGTGGTAGATGGTACTTAGCTTTTTTGCTAATCGGCTGACAGTCTTAGCATCCTCTGTTTGCTTCAAACGATGAGGGTGTTCTCGTGTCGATCTTCCAAAGCATTTTCTTGCATCAATCTTGTAATTATCTGATTTTTGTTGAAGGGACTGCACAAAGGAATACAATCTGCTTCATCCTAGTACGCGTACTTGCCCCTATTCATTTGTGTAGTCTCGAGACAACAATCATGCCCCTGCCTTGGGCTGTTGCCTTGAAGTTCATCTGGTAATTTTAAGCATTCGGGTGTGTTGCTCTGCTATACTTAAACATGCCACGAAAGAACTAGCTGCTGCTGTACTCATACATTACTCGGTGACCCTGCCTTAGCTCGCTATTGACGATGAAGTCCATATCATTCACCTTGTAACTTAACTGTATCATTGCTCGTGACCTTCGTTGCTGCTAGAGATGTCGATACGGTACGGTTTGTTGCTGCTGCCTTTAGCATGATTCAGAAACTCGAGAAACTTCGTAATCTCGTTATTGCCTTTAATTGGTTTGTGAGCGGCTCGTTGCTCCGTGGATCCATAGATTTTTGCCCACCATTCTTGATCGTAATCATAATCAAGACGGTTATTCTTTCTCGTGTAGCTTCTATGCCTTGTAATATATCCCGGGCTATATTTACCTCAGTTTTGTTATCCTTTGCAGTTTGTTGTGTTTACCCACATCCTACGTTATTTGACGACTTGCGAACTTCACGTTATTCAAGTTTCACATGCCGATAACCTGGTAGGTCCGTTGTTGCCATTGTGTTGCCCTTATTCTCGATGTACATTGCGTCTTTCTGTGAGTGCTCCCACTAGTGTTGTTTCCATATGAATCCTTCAAGTACCACTTTCACTTGATAAGTTAAGTCCATTGCCAAAGTTCAGCCACTGCCAAAGTTATGCATAATCGTTCATAGTCTTAGCATACACATTTTCTGCAATACTAATCATCTCAAAGTAGGCATTAGTTAATATTCCATATATGTTGAACATACTCAAGGGAGGGTCATCGGACCCAATGCCATGTCCCGATTGAGGTATCTCATCACCGTCATTTTGATCTAGTGGTAGGGTACTTGGTCATTCCCAAAATTCTATTGGCCCGATACCCCAAGGAGTTATCAATTAATTGTCTTGGGCAAGTGATTTCGGCCACTTGCGATGGGAGTAATGTTGTATGCTCGACCTGTCGAGTACTCGTGCCTCGATAATCGGCCACTAGCTTCCAACCACTAGGGCCCTTAGACTACATCGGCACTTGCACACCGCCATCATCGCCCGAGTTCGAATAGCCTGTCGAGTGTAAGTCGCCCAGGCACTTGCACAGTGCCATCGCCCCGGTTTGAAATGACTATTAGACGCGCAGCTCCCGGGCTCCCCGTCCGTGGCTCTTAGATCACCTCGGGCCATTTCGATTGATGACCCAGTGCACGAGATGACCCGTGTTACTTTACATCACATTAACAACCCAAGGCGTCCCCAGGGCTATTATTCACCAAAGTCTCGAGGAATCTAGTCGAAATCGAACTCTAGACCATTTCGGGCCATTACGTTTGATGACTCGATGTACGAATGGTATATCGTTCGTTTGTCATTTCATCACCTTATCGTTGTATGTTTCATACAACCTGGTTCCCGCAGATGTTCAATTTCAGTCCCGCTTGGTTGCCACAATGTGCAAGTTCTTCCCTTGATCTTGGAGTTGTCGGTCGTCTCCCGAGAATGCCTTCTTTTTACCGTTTCTCTGGTCCGTTTCGGAGTTTCTTCTATATTTTTCCTCTTAGGATAGTAAGAGTCATGCATTGCACAAGTAGTCAATTGTTGTCGACAAGGTGAGATAGCGTCTAACTGGTAGTCAGGCTTGGTGTGTTCACTGCCTCAGGACAATGGAAATTGGACCCACATTCGAGATGAGGTAAACAAATCAGAAGTATGTGTTAGGTTGTCGCGCTCAACATGAACTGCTGTTGGAATTGGTTGTAGAGTTCTACTCGCCAATAGGAATTTTAATATACAGGACAATGATTTCAATAGGTAAACAATCGCGTTATTTTCGAGGTTGATATCTTCACACAATGATGTCTTTGCGAGGTAATCGATTCCATAATGATGCTTCCAAAGTGAGATGATTCGTTGTCCACCGACCGAGGGTATGTCCAAGTTGTTGCTGTTGGCCCGAACTTACTTGCTCCCAACTTATCGAAGTATAATGGAAGTAGGTGGCTTGACTCACTCAATTGCCTAAGGTACACACTTGGTGATGCTTCGGCAGCTAAGTTCTTGACAAAATTTGTGTGACTCGAGCCGATTTCTTTCGAAGGTCAAACCATAGGGATCTGATTAGTTGATGGTGAATCCTCAATTCCATATTCCTGCTCAAATCCCCTTCTTGTTGAGGATCTGTGGGGTTGACGTCAATCAAGCGCATCATCTTAAATGTGGGTTTTCAATGTTGATCTTCTTCTTATTCGGTCAACCATTTTATTCTCGTTCGATCAATGTTGCACACTAGAAGAATATCTGTCATAAGTCTGCTCTTAGTGTCGCCGATTCTTCCATGTCTATGGACTAGCTGAGGAGAGAAGTGACTGCTCGTGTACTGTGGTTCTCAGACATATGATATCCGAAAACGATGTCCACCACCATGTAACTGTCGTATCCCGCCAGATTCCCTCAAAGGTCCCCTGTGAATTCTAGTTACATATTAGCTACTGTGAAGAGAATTTAACCACAAGACAATATTCTTCAAGCCTTCATGGTAATTAGGCACAAGACAATTCTTGTTGCCACTCTATGCATATGAGTTTTAAGCGAAATAAAGGTTATCACGATGAGTTGCACATGCTATTCAATCTTTCACACAAGAATTATAAATGTTATGCCTTCCCAGGAGTTTCGATGATATGCGAATTAGCAATATAACTTAAATTTATCATGTTAAGCATGGTCTCAAACGCGCGCATGCGGAAATAGCAATATAACTGCACTGCAAATGGATAAGGATAAGGAGACAAATGTGGAATTTAGATGGATTGTGCTCGTCCCCATTTTCTCAAGAAGTCTCGCAACTGTGCCTCAAATTATTATTGTCCAACGATCAGGAAGCAAGAAGGAAAGGATTCTTCCCTTTTGATGTGACGTCCACGACTAATTGATGTATCTGGCGAGATTGGATGGACTGCTGCGACAAACTTCTTGAGCGGTCGACTTCCGTTGACCATCCTCATGTTGATCGGTCTTTGCGTAATCCGATTTGTCCGATCTATACAAAGATCGCATCTTAACTGAAATTTTCCCTTATGTCAACAAATATCCAATAGGCATTCAATTAAACTCTAAAATTCTTAAATCTGGTTCTTTGAAATAAAGAAATTCATACCATCATATTAAATAACAAGAATCCATTTTATCCAAATATCGAAGTGCGTAAGATTCTCATATTTCGCCAAGTGGGTCACAAATGTTATTTTGTTCTTCTTATAAAGACGATTACATATTGAGAACGGTTTTACGACTCATAACAAGAAATAAGTGGTGGAATGGCTACTTAGGACTGTTTAGGCATATACTAGGGTCAAACCTAGTCATGGACACAATCATTTGGTGTACAAGAAATATCAACACGTGCTGCTCAACTTAAACATCCATTACATCATTACGATCTAACTAATAATTAATACAGTGTAAAAATGATAAAGAAAACTATGGTGAATCCAAGGATTTGTGGGTATCAACTTAACAAATGTCAATGCTCGGGAAAAGCTTAGGCAGCATTCACGATAATGTGCAAGTGTACATTAAAATCCATTGTGTTATGTGTTCCCCTATCTCTTTTAAACAAGTATCATGCTAATAATATTCTCGAATATCTAACAAGGCACAAAGGTATGTGTGACAATGATAGGCGAGTTACATGCCGAATTCCTAAGTTAACTTTAAGGGATTCTCATGGCCTGGTAACGTTCATAGGAGTATATTATGTATGCAACAATCAAATGGAATCAAAAGTTTAGAGGAGGTATGTCGCCGATCATTGTATCGAGATGAATTATCTCGGGAGGCGAGGACAAAGATGGCTTGTGCAATCCTCGAAACTTGTCTTGTGACTCTTATCCGTAGCTTTACGAATTTTCCGATGGAGTTGGCCGAGATGGTTGATCCAAGTAGTTGTTCATAATAGCATTCCTCCGTGGTGATTATGCTGAAGGTTCGATACACAACTAACGAGATTTCACTCCCGTCATCATTTTTTTATTTCCTCCAAAGTCAAGCCAAAAACTTAGTACTTAAGGTTTTCAAAATATTTCAAGGCAGGCAGGTTTTAATCAGTTATGTACAAAATCTGATTCGGATAATTCACAAGAATTTGAGTGTTGTATGCATCCCGATGAGCAAATTCGAACATTATACGCGATGTATTGAATAAACCAAGCGTTGGAGAAAGGTGACACTTAGCTTTTATTTTCGATAGCTGGTGCCATGGCCTGCACTTTTGCAGGTGACAGCTCTTCGACGATCCTTACTCCTGCGTCTAAGTGATTGATGTTGTTGCGACTCGTAACTATCCATGGGTTAACATCCTACACTGCGTAGCTACCTCATCCAGTTATATGATTCTAGTAGGTTCTCCCGATAAAACTTTGGAGTTGAGTTAGATATGGAGTCTGAAGCGTTCCCGAGATGATAATGTTCGACATGGTGATCCAAGATGATTCAATGCAAGGAGAGTATGTGAGTCCAAGTTGATCGGGTGTGCAGTTCTTCTCCCGATGATGGGTAGTGTCTTTCCTTCCTGACAGCTTGGAGGCTATCTCATCACCTCAAGCTCACAATTGCATCGCTAGATATTACTTTTCTTCTCAATCGATGTACCCGCAACTTACGGTTCGGGGTGAGCAAGGATTGTACAGATCAAATAATATCCTTAAACAAAATTGTATGGATGCTCTGGTTAAGATATAATTTTAACACTACATAAATTTCAAGATAACCGACGTGCTCAAGTAAAATGAAAGTCCATTAAAGAATTAAGCATGGTGACGGTTAAGGTGACGAATCTAAGCAATCATATTGTTGTGTTATTCAGAAGTCCAATGCAATTTCAGGTTCGATGGGGTGGTAATGAGATTACTTAAATGAAAGGCTAGAATTCATAGCGAATAAACATGGATCGACAAATGGTATTTCACGATGACTAGATATTAAGCCAAGCTCGAAAACTTGTAATTCATAGATACAAGTAGTAAAAGCAACTCATATTTGCATGCCAAACTTGTACAATTTACTTTCTCAAACATTATTCATGCTTTCTTAGGTGGGTTCCATTTGACTAAGCCAATAGCTCTTATATGAATAGGTTCTAAATAGCGATCCTTTGTTCAAAGCCATAACTTGTAAAATCGGAGATAAGGGATTAAGAATATTTCCTTGTTATAGAGGAATGACCCGATGGAGATGGGTTCTTTGAACGATCCGACTCAACTTTCCCGAGCTGCGTGCCCGAAGCGAGTGTTGTAATCTTCCGAGTTTGTCAATCCGAGATGATCTCAAGCGTACCTTGTCCAATATAGTTCATATGTCCCGATATGGGATTCGAGATAAGCTTTGCATCTGTCAGATATAAAATGAACCGACCCGAGATAATGAGCCGATTGAGATAAGAAGCCGACCCGAGATATGCTTGCATATGTATGGAATTGGCCCGATGTAGCTAGGTCCGATCTGTTTGCACAGTATCCGTCCCGATTTGACTTGGCACGAGATGATTTTGATCCGAGTAAGTTAACTGATTCACCTCGATGTGGAATTACACGAAGCTAAGTTTCTACAATTCCCATTGATGCTATGAACGGACTTGGTCGAGTTGGCCATTGATTGGAGATGTAGATGAACCCGAAATGGCCGGACACGAGATTGATGCTATGAACTCGACATGGTTAAAACAAAAAGTTTGATTGAGTTTGTAACGTTTGGTCCCGATAATGATCTCTTTCTTCGAATGCTTTGAGACCCGATTGTTGATTATGATTCCACGAATTTTAATTACTTAAAGAGCAAAATTCGATGAAGTCTTGAGTTTGACACTTGTGACCGAGCCCGAGATGTTTTCTACCGGAGTGTTTGAACCCGATGTTGATTGCAATTTATGATCAATTCATCCGAGGTGAAAATTGACGAAGATGGTGATGAGTTACGTCCAAGTTCTTCATTCCATGCAAGTCCAAAATTGTTGCTTCGAGCTGGAATTGGCGGGCGAAAGTTTGGAGAGATTGAAACACTTCAATAAATTGATCGGAGCTCGGTCCCATCTGTGGGAGTTTTATCCCAAAACGATTTCCTACGAAATCGATTTGATGAGACCCGATTAAGTTGATGGTGGTTTCACAAATTTCATCCTCCTGTAACTCATGACGGTGAAGATTAGAGATGGAACCACATCGTTCATTGCGAGAATCATTTGCGTTAACATACGCCATTCGAATCATCAGCCTGCAATGAAAATCAATCGAGTGAATAATCAAGAAGAGTAAACATATCATTCAAGATAGAAAAAGCCCAAGGCGAAACAAACAGATAAATCCCCAAATCAGCTTAAATTTCGTCACTCAACGCTTTCAAAATAGCTTAAATGGGTTTACAAAACAAGATCTCATTGGATAGCAAATCTCCCATCGAAAACGTAAATCGAGTAAAGCTTTTGGAAGAAAATTCAATTTTTGCTCAAGAATAAATTCTAGTTTTCCATAAACATTTTTTTGAAAAATTTGTATTCAAAATTTTCAAAACGAAGTGTTAACAAACAAAATAAGATATAAATGAGAAGAAGATTCGTCCTGTTTCAGATTTGGTCTTCGTCTGTTTTCAATTTTGTCGGGGTTCTCTCTTTATATGTAACTCTGGTTCACCCACACAGAACTACTGATGTTTTTTGCCGTTTGCTGTCTGAAGATAGCTTTCTTTAGCCCGAGTTCCACATTTACCCTTCACACTTCAACACTCAGTAGTCAGTAGATCAGTACCAACTTCGCTGGAACTACTTCTAAGCTATAAACTACAGATTTGAGACTCTCGGTCCCCGGCAACGGCGCCAGAATGTAGTTGCTAAAAATATAACAACCACATCCAATAAAACTTAACACCTAAGATCAAGATCTACCAACAAGTGAGAAGCAAAGTGCATCAAAGTAAACATGAACATAAGGGTTTTTTACGTGGTTCGCCATTAATGAAGCCTACATCCACGGGTTTCACTATGATTGGAAGTGTTACATACAAACTCCATTAAAGGGAGTAGAGTTCTTGTTAAGCTCTAGGTTGTGGGAAGAAGAAGGATCCTCACAAACATCTCTCTCTTTCCCTTATAAAGGGGTAGGGATGTACACGAGTTACAATAATGCCCTTAGATCGACAAGTTAGGATAAGAGCTAGCAAGGTCTTATTTCCTAGAAAGCGTTGCACCTAACTATACTACTTCCTTAATCTTTCGACACGTGTCTTTACATATTTTAATCCTACACATAGAATATGTCAAATTTTAGAAAGGGCGGGGTTGGAAAGTAGTCGATGGGTTGGCATACCAGAGCAAGTGGCTATATTCCTTCTTATCGTAGGGCACGACACAAAAATGACGCACAGTAGGTTCGATGTTATAAGGTCAACTGAAACAGTATCGACACTTCCACAATGTACTTGCTTTGCAATATTAAGGCTTGGTAAAAGAGTGGGTAAAGCCTGCTCGCGCGCCAATTATTCACCGTTAATGGGGGATAGGCAAGGCTGGGCCATGACATATTTTAAGGTATGAATTCAATAATTTATGTGTATATACGAATTGGATGGATCTTTTAGTTACTAATCGCTTTTTTTTTTGGGCTTTTTAATAAAGTGTCCACCTTTTTGAACTATATTTAAGAAACTGGCCGTTTTTTTGAATCTTTTTATAAACTGGCCGATATTGATATTTTCCATCCCGTTTTTTTTCAAAAAACGGGTTATGGCAGTTAAATGTCCATGTGGCTGTTAACCTGCTAGTAAAAGACTTAAAAGACCCTAACTAAACTTTCACTTTACATTTCAATCCTTAGTTCATCACCCTTTATTCCATCGGCCAACAGGAAACAACAACTGCTCTTGCGATCAAAACTATTTCAGTCCAACAATAACTGATTCTATCAATTCTCAGCGACAACCTCCGTCTCTCTGCTGATGAGCAAACAGAATACGGGTGTTCTTTCTTCTTCTTCTTTTGTTAAAATATATCTAGAGCAACATTGAATTATATTTAGAGTAACATTGAATTAATTCTGGTCACGCTTGAAAATTGGCCTATGAATCACATCAAAAAACACATCTACATGATCAAATTAATAAATACCAAGCAACAAATCACCCCACCACTACTGAAATACGAAAAGAAAGCAATAGAACTTATACCCCATTTTTCTCTTCCTATAGGCCTTTCATCGAACAGTTGATGTGCAATTTTTTTGTTGGTCCTGAGATGTGAGTCTCCTTGTTGTGTTGTGCATTTTATATCTCCTTCCCTACAAATTTGAATTAGGAAATAAACTCTAAACATATAACAGATCAAGGCTATTCGTCACACGATTAAACCAACGGCAACAACACCCTATTCCTAATTGTTTTCTAGCTTTAAAACTCTACAAGAAAATCTCCATCTAGCTTGCTTAAGGATCGAATTTGCCTCAGAACCATTCTTCTTAATCAAACTATGACTCAAAATCACTTTAAATCCTCCTCAAAATGTCTTCTCAATTATCGGCAGCAACATCACCATTGTGAATTGATTTTTAGGTCGAGATGTATGTCAAGTTTAACCCGTTCTTCATAACAAACTCTAACCTAATCTTCATGTTCATCTTGACTTCTAAAACTGCTCCTAGATTTTTTTATGGTCAATTAGTTTCTCTTTTGGTCGAAGACGAAAAGAGGCAGAAAGGAGATGAAGGGGCGAGGAAGAGGTATTCATGTTTTCACTTAGAGTTTCACAAGGATATGGTAGTAATTTAAGGGGTTTATTGACTAAATCAAGATGTGTTGACTATTCTGGTGGGCCCAGACGTGGAAACTAACGGTTTGGCCAGTTTATATAAGTCTTAAAAAAACTGGCCGGTTTATTAATTAGGGGTCAGAAAGTTGGCTACTTTCTTAATTTGCCCTTTTTTTGGTGATGGCTGTAGTACAAAAGATGGCGACTGCCAACTGAATAACACAGCTGCCACTGATAGCTTTTGGAGAGGAGCAAAGCTCGTCTCTTGGGAATTAGTTATAGCAGTTGGTGTGCAGTCAATGATGTCTTCTTGCTGTAGCTAAGGTTCTTCTTTTATACACCTCTTTCTTGCTCCCTGATCTTGCAACCATTCTAATCAAATTCAAACTCTAAATCACTTCATATATATATATGTAAACGATTTCAACCAATTTCCTTATTTTGACGAACTCCATATTTCAACAAATTTCCTTATTTTGATCTGTCAAGGATTTGCTTTTTTAATTGGAATTCCGTTTAAGGAGTGAATTTTGTGCACACTCCTTTAAAGAGTGTGCACATAACAAATGGATTTCATTGGTTGTTGAAAATAAGCTGTTAATTACTTTAAGTAAATTAACTTTTTATTTTTTTAATATAATTAAAATTATATAAAAGGCAAGGTTTAAATACATGATATCTCCGTCCTAAAATGTAGGTTCTAATTATGGAAATTTGTATTTGACTTCATCAGCGTTCAAGGTTAATTAAAAGGTTTTTCGCAACCATTAGAAAAGATAATAGTTTGGCAAGTAGAAGATGATTCAAGAAGGCACAAGAGGTCACGCCATGGCGATGGAGAAGGAAGTGTATTTAGAAAAATTGAACCGATATCTTTTTGATGGGTATTTAGTGTTAACTGGTATATATGAATTAGTGCGTATTAGTTCAGTTCGAGCCGTTATTGTATTGCATCTCAGGCATTAGCTACTTTCCCGATTTTGAGCTTTAAGATCTTCAGAAACAAAATGAGACAACGCCCAAATATGTACAATTGTTGATCCAACGGCATTTATATGCATGTGACACTTTAATATAATGAAGCATTGTATAACTCCATTAGCCTAAGAACAACTATGAACAGTTAATCGAGATTGACATACAAAATGCTATTGAAAAGGTGATTCGATTAAGGTGCATTTTGAACAGTAAAGTAATATTTGATGAAGCCCACTAAAAGAGATCTAAGGATAGTATAATAGAAGATAGAATTTGTATCTCCTATGAATGCCCTTATGGAAGAAACAAAATGTATCAAAATGAATAGTTGCTCGGTTGCTCCTCATAATCTTCATTGCAGCAATCCACTTTGCGGCATATTTGATCGACTTTGAGGGATTCCATTAAACCAAAAACCATTTGATAATTTCTAACATGTTATGATTATCACGTTTTTTACAAAAACGAATTTCCAATTTTACAACCCCTAGATTTTAGGATGAATTAGATAGCGTTTATGAATTGTAATTGATAAAAAATAAAACATAAAATAATTTCAATATTTAGTGGATGGTTTATTCTTAACAACCAATAAAATCCATTTGTTTCGTGCACACTCTTTAAAGGAGTGTGCACAAAATTGGACTCCCGTTTAAGAGTGGACGAACTCCATATTGCAACAAATTCCTTATTTTGATCTGTCAAGGATTTCCTTTTTAATTGGAATTCGTTTTAAGAGTTGGACGTTTTAAGAGATTCACGTTTTTTTTTTTTTTTTTTTTAACGGTTTGGAGGTGTGTTTTGTGCACCCTAACTAAAGTACAGTTATAAGTATATGTGTTAACACGGTGTAACTAAATAATTCAAGTTTAAATTCTAACACAAGTATTGTTTACCTACTTTTTTTTCAACACCGTTACTAACGGACAGTTAAATATTTGATGTATCCAAATTGTAACTAAATTTTAATTATTACAACTAATAGAGTTATGCCAAGTGTCCTCACCATAGCTTTAGCATTAGAAAAGGTCTTTCTAGGCCAATAATAAGCGAGGGTTTCATCACCGTTTAATGTGAGCTTTATTTGTCAAGGGACGTTTAAGAGATTCACGTTTTTTTTTCTTTCTTTTAACGGTTTGGACGTGTGTTTTGTGCAACTAACTAAAGTCTGATTAAGTATAAAGGTGCAGTGTAACTAAATAATTCAAGTTTAAATTCTAACATAAGTATTATTTACCTACTTTTTTTCAACACCGTTACCCGACAGCTTACCTACTTTTGTAACTAAATTTTAATTATTACAACTAATTGAGTTATGCCAAGTGTCCTCACCATAGCTTCAGCATTAGAAAAGGTCTTTCTAGGCCAATAGGAAGCGAGGGTTTCATCACCGTTTAATGTGAGAGCTTTATTTGTCAAGGCCTTTAATGGGGAAGATTAACCAAACAACTCAAACTAATCCAAACGAGAGTATTCTGAAAATCCTAGGATTTGGAAGGTGATGCCAAACATGACAGGGAATTTCAAACGGAGGATTTACCATATTCCCGGAATTTTTATTTGGTTACCAAACATGCATGGAATTTGGATGAATCCCGGAGTTTATAATTCCATGGGATTATAAATCCTTGGAAAATGTGTTAGGGTTCTAGACCAAAACACAAGGACTAAGTAACTGAAATAGGTATAGAACCCGAATAAGAAGAAGAATTAAGAGAATAAGAAGATTGAGAAGAAGAAAAGAAGACTAGAAGAGATTGAAGAAGAGTTTCTCGTATTAATTCTTAAGTCTTTTACAAGGCTCAGGTGTAGTATTTATAACTACGAATACTTGTGAAACAAGTAATGCTAACTATAGAGTTCAAACTAAACAAGGAAACTAAAGAAGCTAAATATAGAGAAACTAAATAAGTAAACTAATATTAATAGGTGTTGGTATCGCAACATCCCACCCTTCTCGAAAAATGGCTTGTCCTCAAGCCTGAAATTCTGGAAATACATCACGACACAACGAATGCCCGGTTTGTATTCTCCATATAATTCTCTTAAGCTAGGCTTACCACGATCAAACACAAAAGTCATAGTCTTGGATATTATAAAACGAAATAGCCACAAAATGTTGTTCCACGCGTCATAAGATGGGCATTTAAATTTTCCGCGATCAAACACCAGAGTCACCTCATTAGTGATTGTAATGGAGTTGACCATCCGAGCAGCGATCACATGTATAGAAAATGTATCTCCCAATTCTTGAAGTACACTTTTGAATTCAAATCCAATTGATTCGTTCCTCTGCTGGTTTAAGACATGGATTAGCTTCTCAAATTTCAAAATCAACTGCACAGGGCTAAGAGTATCAAACTCAGTGTATTCCCAACAAAGCCAGAAAAATACAACACCCAGATATGGAGTTCTGGAAATAATTAACCCCATCTCCTCATGAGAGTAGTAATCAGGAAAACCAATGTGAAAATTACTGCTTGGACAGTACCTGATTGGTGCATCTTTATTAACCATGTCGCTTAGAGAGTCACAAAATTGGCCAGTAGCATGAATCACCACCTTTACGTATGTAACGGACCCTTTACCTGGTAAATTGTCGCCGAGTTTCGCACCCATTCTACACTGACTGAACTCATCCTTTGAAAATTATTAATTCCAAATGATTATGCAGATTTGCTCCAACTATCGTGCCCAAGTTTAGTGTTTTCACGTCTACCTCCCTTGTAAATGCTTATGAGCGAAAATCATGAGTCCGTACTTGCCAAAAATGTCAAAACCAGCAAAGTTGCAACCTTTGAACATACTCTTAATCAGCAAAGTTGCTACCCACATTAATACATTTAGATGAATGTTAATCTTTAGCAGCTGAAAACAGTCATCAACCTTCATAAAACTTCTGGGAAAAAATGAATCCACATATGATAGCTGCGACAACACGTGACGAAGAAAGCTAAGATTCTCGGTGAACCATTTTACAGCGCCTGGATTCTGAAATTCATGGCTAGCCAGAGTACAAAACTCCAAAATTGGACCTAGACCTTTACCAACTTCTTCATTGCAGTCCACTTCAAGTTTAACCTTTTGGTGGACGTGAAAAAATATCATTTGTATAGTAGAGATCAGGAAGTCGGACCAGTGAACTCGAAACCTTTCGTCATCACGTTTCCGGTGTGTAGCATACGTTCGATAGAGACTACGAGCATCGTATTCCAAGACTGAAATATAGTTTTTCTTTGTCTTAGCTAGAATATTGAATTCCAAAGAAACAAATCCACTTGAAATATTGAAGTCGTTAATAGGATCGTCCCATCCAGTTAAATTTATAAGTTTGCAATATGAAAAATACTTCCATCCAGGCACACCTAGGCACGATCTCTGACGAACTAAAGTGATGGTAAAGTTTGAAATCCATTGCGAAGAAGTTCCATCATTCAAAACTGATTCCTCCTCCTTCAGCCCAAAATTATAATTCCACTTAGTTGAGGATAGTCCTTGAAATACTTCATTTTTCAATTCTTTAAACATGACTGGATCATTGTTATCCAGGCTTATTGTCACTACGCTACAGCTTCCCGTTACAATACTTGCAGGCTTCTCTTTGATGAAATTATTAAGGGAATAACAAAGTGATTTGTGATGAAGAACAGATTGATTATCTCCTTGAAGAAACGAATACCAGAAGCAATCAGATTTCGCATTTATTTGTTCTATCAAGCTTGGTTTTGCGAAAGCAACAACCTTTGGTGAAATTACCGGTTCAACAAAGCAACTCTCTGACCAACACTCTTCTCTACAGGGTAGCTTAGTTAATGCTAAATATTCTCCGTTCAAAAAACCAAATTTACTTGGCAGCAAACGGTCTAGTTCCGTAACAGATGATAAGATGGCAACACCATTACTAGTCGAACCAACAGAACAAAGTTCAGTAGGAGTAGAATATAATTCATAGTTTCTTATAGAATTAATTCCACCGAAGCATAATGGACTAACTTCTGAAACTTGAACAAGTAAGCATTCACCGTCACACTTGTTGAAAACATCATCTGTACTACACTGAAATTTGTAAAACAAAATCTGCAGAGCAAAAGGGATACTGTCTCCTGAAAGAAAAAAATTATCAGTTGTCTTCATGTTATCTCTTAGCTTAACTACAAACTCTTGTGCCAATGATACTCTTTTGGCGTTTGAGAAAATTCGACCACGAATTCGTCCGGTATAATTTTCCACAGTTATATCCTCTAGAGATTGAAAATAAAACACATCAACAGGCATATAATTCTCCTGGGCTAACTCTACATGTCGTGAACAGACTTGACCAAGAAATACTTCATAGCCATACTTGACGAAAACATCATCTGTCCTTACACATAGTAATACATCGTGATATCCATTGACACCGATTCCAGGATCAAAGAGAGCAAAGTAACTCACGTCCCATGAAAGAAACCTTTTGAACAAAGACAACTTATTTAGACGAGAGAAATTGATGAGATCAAGAGTGAAGTATTCTGCTGTCACAGACATGTTCCTGTCACCTAAGATATGCTCTCTGTCTTCTTCTGGAAAATTTAGAAGCTGAACATTAACTCCAGGAAGACGTATATTTTCACTCTTACCAAAAAGATCAATAATCTCGTAGAGATAGCTTGTCGAACCCAACTTGGAGCCTGAACCATATCCCAATAGTTCTGATTTGGACAAAGATGATTGAATTTCATAAGCAACATCCGATGTACGATGAGCAACTGTCCCTCTTATTCCTCTTGGTGTAGATAATTGCACAAGAGATTTCTTCTTGCGAGTAAACTTGTCTACAAGATCTTCTGTTAAAATTATCTTCTCGGTATTAGAGAGAACTCGACCACGGATTCTCCCGTTGTAATTCTCTATACTTATGTCTTCTTGAGATAGGTAAGCAAGCTCATAAACAGGATTATGAAACAATGGTTTAGAGATAATTGCTTTAGTCGGATAGAAAGGAATATCAGGAGTTAACTCAACAAGCTGATCCTTGTTAGGGTTAACATAAGAGACGATTTGTGTTTCTTCATGAATGACAACTTGATTATTCTCAACAGCAGATAACAATAAATCAAAATCATGAACTAATAAATCATTAGGTTTATGATTTAATAACTCACCATTCATCTTTTGAACCTCTTTAGGAATATGATCTTCCTCGACTAGTTCTGTACGGACGGCTTGTACTGTGATTTCTAAAGGTTGCGGAACTTTAGCAATCCCCTCCGATTCTGAAACCAATATCGCATCATCCTTGTTTGTGGTAGCTATTATATATTCATCATTAACTAATGCAGTAATATCCCGTGAATCATGCGGAACCTCCAGATGAGTTTCTTCGCTCTTTTGAGAAGTAACTGCACATAATGCTCTATCAACTGATGCATTAAACTCTTGCAAAACATATGAAACCTCGTCGGTCTGTTTTTTTACTTCTTCCTTTTGAGAAATAGTTTTAGTTTCTTTTGTTGCGGAAATCATATCAACAAATCTCTCAGGACCAAAACGAGCACGAACTAAGGAACAAAATTCTTCCCATGTAGGATTTAGGATTGTAGTTCTCTTCCAACGAAACCATGCTTTAGCATCTCCTTTATAAAGTCTTTGGAAGCAATAGTGATTTTTTGATTGTCAGCCACCGTGTATAAACTAAAATATTGATCAGCACTAAAAATCCAATCATCAAGGTCATCTCCGTCAAAAGAAAGAAACTGCAAACTAATAGCTTCAGCAAGAATAGGGGTTTCAAAAAATTCCATCACCAATATTAGGGTTAGTAGTACACGGATGGGTTTGCTTGATGACCAGTAACATGGGCAATAAGTTGAGGAAGAAATTCACGAAATACAGCAAGCAGAGATTTTGTGAGTTCTGTTTCTAGAGTGTTTGTCTGATCTTCTGTGTGAGTCATCGTAAAAAAAATTGGTGTAAAAATAGGTACAGATAAACTGCTCTGAACCAGATGTTAGGGTTCTAGACCAAAACACAAGGACTAAGTAACTGAAATAGGTATAGAACCCGAATAAGAAGAAGAATTAAGAGAATAAGAAGATTGAGAAGAAGAAAAGAAGACTAGAAGAGATTGAGCGAAGAGTTTCTCGTGATTACTGTAATTCTTAAGTCTTTACAAGGCTCAGGTGTATTATTTATAACTACGAATACTTGTGAAACAAGTAATGCTAACTATAGAGTTCAAACTAAACAAGGAAACTAAAGAAGCTAAATATAGAGAAACTAAATAAGTAAACTAATATTAATAGGTGTTGGTATCGCAAAAATGTAACCTGCATCCTTTACAATCAGGATGCAGTCTTAAATTGTTGTGGTGCATGTGATGGATTGTATTTTAGTTTTCATAATACAACCTTTCAAAAAAAAAAAAAAAAAAAAAAAAAATAATAATGTCCCTTCCTACCTTTCTCTGGAATTTGTGACTAATACAAATTAGTGACGTATATAATAAATTAACTTCTGAAAAATTAATGAATAATGATTTTTATTAATCAACAAACTACTAACAGAACAATATAGTGTCCAATTGATTACGTGGACCCTTCGAAAAATCCAAAAAAAACTCGAAAAGAAAAAAGACTTAAAAACAAAAATTTGAACTTCATAAAATAGCAAATAATTAAATAAAATTATTTTTATTTTTTTTGCTAATAAATAAAATTAAATTGGTTTTCCAAAATTGGAATGATAGAATTCGACTAAAATCTTTTCATATGCCTGCGGAGTTAGCCTGTTTCTGATCTCTTGAGCTTCAGTTTTAGGGGCGACATCGGCCTCAAAATTGGTTACTGCATCAACATCCCAAATATCATCATCTGATTCTAAAACAATTAGCATCTTTCTCATAAGTCTAATTTCTTCATCGTCTGGTAATGATATCTCACCTTTATCCAACAAAGTTTCAATAGTCGACTCATATTCCGCATTAGTTTTCTTCATATCTGCCATTATTTCCTTAAAATATTGCATCTTATTTAATTCTTCCATCGTTTTCCCTCAAGAGAATCAGTTGATCTCTTTAAAAACTCCACTGTGTTCCTAAGAGTTTTCTAAGATCTTCACCAATTGGCACTGAATCCGTTGATCGCTGAAGACTTTTCACTGTCGTATCTGCCATTATTTCTCTCTCTTTCTGTACGTGTATTATCTATTAAAAATATATATGTATAGCGTTGCCCTAATATGATATACAGTATATATACTGGATGAGAAATTAAACATCTCCAAACTAGCTAGGAAAACGGTTCCTTGTTTGACAAGGATTGCTATTTCTTGTTTATAAAGTTTCTCTCAATCGCTGTTCTGTTTCACATGAATTTTCTTAGTTAAGCGTTGTCTTTAATCAGACCGCCACAATAATATTGTGGCACGGGGACTATATCCTAGGGTGGGACTTGGGTTGCTTAACCAACCAACCCATGCCCAACCCGAACGTTGTAATGGACATGGGCAAAGTATTTCAAAAGGGAAAATTAGGGAGACCCAAAAATAATATTTTCTATTGTCAAGCCCACAATTAATTTTTTTAGATTTGACATTCCATAATTATATGAAATTATTAATGACTCAATATATAACTCGTTATGCATACTATCTTTTGCGCATAAAGTTATCTTTTGGCCCTAAATTTTTCAGGGGTATAATTGGGCGCACCTTGAACATAACATATCTAAAAATCCGCCTAGAATTTTACAAATTTATATCGTTGGAAATCTTTTAAAAGAGCTACGCAACGAGTACAAACAAGAATATCAAATTTTGTTTTTCACTAAAAATCGGAGGTGATCCTCATTTTAGGAAAATTTTCGAAACTTCATACATAACCATTAAATACCAAAAACGATGCATAACACAACTGCAGACGATATCCAATTATGCAACCATTTTCTCCACCGCATAACAAATTATGATTTGGATAACAAAGTTATGCATCTATAACAAGTTATGTAACCATTGTTTTGGTTGATTTTTAGTGCTATTATTAAAAAAATTTGATGCATATGCAAGATGGCATCCGATATTTACGATGCATATCATGTTATGCATCTATTTTCTTTAGATGCAGCAAAAGATTGTGCAAGCTAATTTTCTCGATGCATAACGACATACAATATATTTTCGGGATGCATAACAGTGTTATGCATCCATTTTGTTGATCGCATAACATGTTATGCAAATATTAGTAATAGGTGCATAACGTGTTATGCAACCTTTTTTTTTTGTTGGTTTCAATACTAATAAAGTAGCTGCATAACGTGTTATGCAAACTATTCCTCCGTACTGCATAACAAGTTATGCAAACAAAAAGGTTTCATAACTTGTCATGCACCTACAATAATAGCTGCATAACGTGTTATGCAACCATTTTCCGGACAGCATAACAAGTTATGCAACAATTTTTTTTTTCTTGGAATTTTTCTTTTCAATCACGGTTAGGACTTTCCATCCGTGTATTCTCCGGAACTTTTCTTTTCTTTTCTTACATTGTAATCACGGCTAGGGACTTCCTAGACGCAAACTCTCCCGGAACTTTTCGTATTTGTTTTCTTTTCAACTTCCGACCGGGACTTACAACCGTTACTTCTCGTAGCTTTCAACTACTTTTCCAACTTCTCCAATATCTACCATGGATTAATATCCGAGCAAATTTCATATCCATTAACATCCATCATTCTCGTTGTTCTTCCTTAATTCTCATAACTCAAAAAAGTTCTCAATCCTTCTCCTAATCAACCTAGCCACCGAAGACAACAACTCCATTGTTACCGCCCAAACTCGAGATTTAACTCCAATGAACCAGCCCAACTCCTCCATTGTTTCTCGACAAAGATCACCGGTATTCATCATAAACATTGTCTCGGCCAATCAAACCACGCTCTATCTGCTTTAGCCATTTCCTCCGACAAAACTCTATGGCCAAGTGATAGCGAAGCAACTCCTCCTATATCCTTATTACCGAGCATCATCAACACCGCCATCATCATTCCTCATGTAGAACATCTCTCCTCGTTCTACTTCATTCTGCCAAAGAACAACATCACAGCCTTCGAGCTCGAACTCCATAACTGCCATGTATTCTCCATCGAGTTGCGAGCTCGCCTTCTATCTCTCAAGGACAAGACCACTTCCGACCACCTTGCTGCACTCCACCCAATCCTCTCGGGCCGTGTTAGTCATAGATCCATCATCATACTTCAATCATGAGATCTGCTCCAACACTTCCTCTCTTATGCTCTCGATCTCCGATAACCTTGAATTAAAGTCGACGGAGAGACAAGAAGAAGAACAGAGAAAACGAGAGAAAAAAAGAAAATAGAATATTAGAAAATATGGGTTTGTGAAGAATTTAGGCGACGATAATGGTAAGTGGGTAGTTTCACGCCCATGGGTTTCCACAAAGGGCCAAAATCTAAAATGGGTGTGGTAGTAGTTTTCACATTTCAAAACTTTGGGCAAGTTTGGCATAAAATTTATAAACCCGAGTTAAATTTGGGAAAGCATGGGCACAAATATTTCTAACCCAAGCAATCTACCCAACCCGAAGAACTATGATATAGTTATATAAAACTATTTTATAATTGGTATTATTATCTCATCTGAGTAATTTTAGATATTATCTTCAAATCTAATAATGAAAATATAAATAATATTTATTTCATTAATCATTCAATATGATAAAAGTTTATATTTTTATAAATAATCTTCAGTTATTTGAAATTTAACATAAATTGAGCAATTATCTTAAACAAACTTGTATGTCCAGCGAAACTTGGGCCAACCCGAGGAACCCGAGGAACATAACTTGGGCGGGACTTGGGCAGTAGCTCTATGGGTTCCACAGATTGATGGGCAATGTGGGCAAAGGATTCCTAGCTCGGGTATGCCTCGGCCAAGCCTTCATACCCGCCCAACCAACCCAAGTCCCACTCCTACTATATCCTTTGAGCACCAAGCAAATTCTAATATTCTAGCTTCCTTTTTGAAGCATGATAATGATACCATCGATTTTTTTAAGGAAAGAAAGGTGGTGCGTATGGTGCAACTATAGAGCGCCACATGGCACATAGAATTTTAGGAGAACCAATAAAAAGATGCCTAGCTGTCATGACATACCAGCTTTTTCCTAACATAAGAGACGCATCTTTTGGTTTTGCCTAGAATTGCAATAGACAAGTCCTTTGGTTTGTGACTGTTTCCAGAAGACAGCTTTCCATTTACGCCCGAAGGCTTTACCGACATGACTAATCAGTTGTATAAATAATTATGCCGATCACATAACAAACTGTAAATCCCTTATTTGCAATGTTATAGGAAGGATGTCAAATACCATCGTATCTGCACAACGATGATAGTTTCAAAAATAGACAACAGGTATACCTTCAAGAGCACGTCGTCATTGAATGGGATTTTTTCTTTTTTATCTCGCGCAACTTCAGAAATACGTTTTGCTTTTTTTTTTGGCTTTTGAACAAAAGACACAACCCTCCACAGATTAAACTTAGTTTTAAGGATCATATAGTTAGCCTTATAGCTAGGTACCTAACCAAAATGACATATGATTGGCCGCATTATATGAAGCAAAGAGACACTTCAGTCCAAATCTCCCTAATCGTAACATGTCTCTTCAAAATTTACTTTTTCTATATATCGGTGTGTCACGCAGGAAACTTTAAAATTCCAACGCCAACATGAAGGTTTTCTGCACTTGAGTCTCGATCGTTTTCTCAAGTATCAGTTTTATGTGCACAAGATTTTAAACCAGAAGATGACATGCAAAAGAATGAAAGAACTCATATGTGACAAGTTTTTGAATTCACCCTCGGTCTCGACAAATGGTAAGTACCAATAAATACAAATGAACTTCATCACTTTTTAGTCCCGTGTAAAGATTTTTTTTTTTTTTTTTATGCAAAACCTTTTCAGTGATTATAATCATTACTAGAACACCGCTGCCACGGTGGGTGTCACATGCCCATTTAATCTCCTATAATTTTCATGGGACATGACCGGCAATACTATGTGGTTCGGTGATTCAACATCACCCACAAGTACTCAGCCTTGCATACTTGCATCAAAGTATGCATGTGCCTTCACTCTAAAGGCTTTCCACAACGGAAGTCTTCATCTTCTTTTCTCTCTAACTCTTCATGCCCCCATAAACATAAGAGGTTCTGCCATACATCAATTCCAATTGACAATTCTCACAACATCAGCAACATCATAAACACAAAGGCATGACACAATTAACCCATTTTATTGTATCAAAGGAAGATTACATCAAACGGTCCATCTCGTGGACCAAACAGTGCCATCACCCTCTTGGTGATGCATTTATTCTCTCAAGTATGAGACTACATGTCTACAAAACTCTCCTAAGTAAGCCTGCTGAATTTTTCCCATCCTTAGGACTATTTATACAAGAAGATTTACACTGCCAAACCGTGCATAACCGTTACACACGCATGGGATAGCCATCTGTCCCATAAAGCAGTTCTACCAACCGCCAATAACTGTGCTAACTGGCCAGTTCTTCTCCAACTCGCGCCAATCATCCAACACATGTTCTTTAGCAGTTAGACCTCTTCTCCCATGCTTATAAACTCATTTATAACCGCTCCTCTTCATCACGCATCATTGGCATGCTTGTGAAGCTCGTAACTAACTTGCAACCGTCACTTGAGCCGTATTGTACCACTTGTTGTGGCATATCGGATTCTTCCTTGCGCCAACGTTCAGCCCTCTTGGCCCTGCATGCTTATCATTCTAAACTCATGCACGGACATTCCTTAAGCTTCAAACATCGATGGCAGCTCCTTAGGCTTACTCTAGTTGCTCATGCGTCATATATGTTTCACTTCGCCTAATTAGCTTGACAACAAGAATGCAACTCTTGCATTACCAACTTGTTTGCATTATTCAAGCTTTGGCCAACCTTGAATATATGCCATAGACCAACTCTTAGTATATTCTTCACTCTTGCATCCTCCTTGAGCTTGGGCCAACTCAATTCCATGGATATGCATCGATGCCAACATCGCATGTTGCATCCGTCACTTTGGCCATGTCTTGCGAATCCCTCAATGAAGCCTTATTGTGCTTCGCCAATAAGCTTCATTGCTTAGCCAATGTGCTTTACAAGATAGCCACTCTTTCGCTTCACCGGCCCCGTAGGGTGCCGTTATCTTAGTGCTTGACCATTGCATCTGAAGATACCGCTATTATGGCTTGCGTTGCAGTTATTATAGCATACGTTGCACTATTATGTCTTCGCATTGCACCATTACGGAAATACAACCATTAGCAGCTCTCTTTCTCTTCTATCAACTCTGTCTCCATCTTTCTCATTTCTCTGCGAGTTCAAAAAGAACCCGTGAACCGGTCACCTTTCACGAGCAAATCACATCACTTTGAACCGGTCACCCATGACCACCTTCTTCTTCTTCTTTCTTTTTTTTTTTCTTTTTTTTTTTTTCTTAATCTTCTCTCACAGGCCACATGCAATTACATCACTTTGAAGAGTTTGATATTGTGAAAATGCCCCATTCCGTTAGTTTTGGGGCATTTTGTTAAAAATGGGCAACTTGACCGGTTAATGGAGTTTTGAAATTGTTAGTTTTGGCGGCCTCTTTTGCCTTTCGCACATTCTCCAGGCGCTGGTTTTTCAACAGTTCACGACGCAGAATCATCTTTGCACTTCAACATATAAGTACACAGTTTCTTGTCTTCATCATTTAGCGCTCAGAAAACGGCCTCCTCATCGAGTGACTACCATGGATCGCAAGAACCACGTAAGGGAGACTACGTCTTCTAAAACAATGGTAGCTTCTCCCCATGCTGTGAAAAGGGTATGAACAGGAGGGGTCCAACGGAAGAAGAGCCGCGTTACATCGCGGATGCACCTGTTTACTTTTTGCTTAAGGGATGAGTGTATAACTTCCTGAATGCTGGCCCTCTGAAGTACAACGACGTGGTGGGGTTGGAACGTATACGAGCCGCCCAATGCGGCCATCAGGATGAGTCTTCGATTTAGACCGAACATCGTATGTGGAGGTTGTAATCGCCACGATGGATAGCCATCCGGGCAGTCTTGAACGCAAAGGCATCCATGCTCTCCGACTTGGGTTGTATAAGCCATCCAGAGCAGCGGGGTAAGGAAGTACATAAGGATTTAAGAGGCGAGCAAACAGGAATATCTTCTGAGGGAAAGTGCGCTTACGTCCACGGAATTCCCTTAACCTCGGCGCGCGTTTTAAAGCGGGACCACTAGTGAACTCGGCGATTATATATAACCTACCATCTGGGAGGGGTAAGACGATCTCTTCTTGATCGGAATACTGTCTCTTCGAGCCTTCATTGTTAGGTGTTCAGACTCACTACTTTCGTCGAGATGATGAATTGCTAGAGGAACTACTAGACATGGCGTCTTTATGGTGTTTCGATTCTACTATTTGACGTCTTTAATGGGTTTATATCGATTTTAGTTCAATTTTATGGTGTCAATTTACTGTCAATTTTATGGTGTCAATTTATGATTTTGTTCTATTAATCATAAAATTGTGTTTGTGCATGGGTTTGTTTCAATTTACTATCATGGGATTGTATCAATTTGACTAAAATGGTGGTTGTCTTTGGTAGGGCGTACCAAACTATTTAGGGCCTTAGGCAAAACCTAGTAAATGGGGCCTAAATTTTTTTACGTAGATCGTTTTAAAATAAAAATATAATATCAGTAAAATTTACAAATGAAAACAACTACATAAAATTAGCTAATCTACTAAAAATTGACCTTCCTCGTCTCCTCGATGCAAACTCATACATTACGGCATCGTAATCAATGTTGTTCACCATATCGACCTCGATAGATAACATTGCTAAGTCATTCAATCTTTCTTGTGACATTGTCGATCAAGATAAGACTTGATCACTTGAACTTTGAAAATTTCTTTCTCGCAGAGGCAAATCAGAAGGAATGGTCAATAAAATCCTATATGAGATTTCTTCATTTGGGTAGCAACCTTCCATATCTTTTAAGAAATTCAACACTTCACTTGCTCTTTCGCTTTCTTCGGCAAATAACTTTTTAGAACTTTCAATTCAGCATACAAGTCATTCCCATCAATATCAGAACTTATGCCATGCTTTAGGTAATTTTGAAGCTTGATACAATATGCTTTTAAAGTGCTATCATCAAGAGAATATAACTTCTTTACTTGAAACAAGAACCCGAAAACTTCATTGAACTCTTGGAATTGTTCAAACCTACTAGTCAGTGAGGATCTAGCTTGATCTACTATATAATTAAAATAGTTAACTTTAAAAGATCGTTTACTTGATAACAGTGCTTCTTCTTCGGTCACAATCTCGTCAAAATGTTTTTTTCTTCGAATTATTCGCGGCTCATAGAAAGTGGGTTCTATTTCAATTGATGCTGCCAACTCAGTAGCTTCTACCAGTAACTCTTCAAATCCAGTATCCCTACATTTTGCAAAAAACTAAAGAAGATCTTTCACTCTGTCCATGGCAACATCAAGATGCATATCCTCTTTTTGTAACAATTTGTCGTGGAGTTAACTCAAGCGTAAAAATGATGCCAAATAACCATCCCAAATATAAATTCAAAATTATCGATCTCGCGTGACAATAATGAATCAGCTTCTGCCCTTGTTTTCGCATTAAACACTACACCAAAACCAGGATTTTGTAACAAGGCAACTTCGTCACGATTTATTTTTCGATCACGAGATACACTGTGATAAGTCCCGAAAAGTTATAATCATGTTATTAAATTTTGTATTCGTGATAATAATTATGAATATTAAATTCTTTTATTAGTCACAATAATATTTGTTGACAATTTTCGCAGACAATCACAATTATAAATCAAAGTGATGATTCCACCCAAATATTTCACAACATCTAAAACAACCCCAAAATTATAACACTTTGAATTTTACTTGTCACTAATTTTCACACATTTGTACAAACTAACAATTATATTTCATTTCTATAAATCAAAATATATTTTCTTTTTCTTTTTAATTTTCTTAATATTAAAAAACATGATCAAGACCAAGTCAACAAGTCATGACTTTATAGAAATTTGACTTTGACATATCCGTTTCTTCCGAAGACAAAGAAAATTACCGAGACACCCTTATCTAATAAGCTAAATAAAAATTGAAGATTGTGAAATGACCGAGACTACCCCTTATCGGAAATAAGTAAAGTAAATATTGCAGCATCTGTTAAAATGACCATATTACCCTTAATGGAAAAAGTGCAACAAAATATTATGCGGTGTGAAAATGACCCGGACTACCCTTATCGAAATAAAGGAAGTAAATATTCCATCTTGTGAAAATGACCATATTACCCTTAATGAAATTGGTCACGGTAAATATTGTGGAAGCGTGAAAATGACCAAACTACCCTTATCGGAAATAAGTAAAGTAAATATTACGGACTATGGAAATAACCATACAACCCTTATAAGAAATAAGTAAAGAAAATATTCAGAATAGTGAAAATGACCATCTTACCCTTACTAGAAATAATGGAGATTGTGAAAATGACCAAACTACCCTTATCGGAAATAAGTGAAGGAAATATTACACATTTTGAAAAAGGCCATATTACCCTTAACGTGAAAATGACCATATTACCCTTCTTTAAATAAGTGCAATAAATATCATGGAGACTATGAAAATTACTATATTACACTTCAAGAAATAAGTGCAATAAATATCATAGAGACTATGAAAATGACCAAACTACCCTTATTAGATATAAGTAAGGTAAATATTACATCTATGGAAATGACTATTTTACCCTTATTGGAAATAAGTGTAATAAATATTCGGAGACTATGAAAATGACGGACTACCCTTATCATAAATAAGTAAAAAGTAAAATATTAAAGAACGTGAAAATGACCAGGTATTACCCTTACTTTAGAAATAAATGCGATAAATATCATGTAGACAATGAAAATGACCAAACTACCCTTTTCAAAAATAAGTAAAGTAAATATTACATCTTGAAAATGACCATATTACCATTCTTCGAAATAAGTGCAATAAATATCATGGAGACTATGAAAATTACCAAACTACCCTTATCAAAAATAAGTAAAGTAAATATTCAGACTATGAAAATGACCATTTTACCCTTATTGGAAACATATGCAATAAATATTATGGAGACAGGGAAAATTACCAAACTACCCTTATCAAAAATAAGTAAAGTAAATATTACATACTATGAAAATGACCACTTTACCCTTATTGGAAACATATGCAATAAATATTATGGAGACATGGAAAATGACCAGACTACCCTTATTGGAAATAAGTAAAGTAAATATTACAGACTGTAAAAATGACCATATTACCCTTACTGGAAATTAGTGCAATAAATATTATTTAGAGTGTGAAAATGAATTGACTACCCTTATTAAAAATTAGTAAAGTTAATATTTCACCTTTGTGAAAATGACCATATTACCCTTACTAGAAATTAATGCAATAAACATCGAGAGACTATAAAATGACCAAAGCCCATTTGCCCTTATCAAAAATAAGTTGAGTAAATATTATAGTATGTGAAAATGACCATTTATCCTTAGTGGAAATAAGGTTAATAAAGTAATAGAGACTTGTGCAAATGACCAAACTACCCTTATCGGGAAATAAGTAAAGTAAATATTACAAACTATAAAATGACCATATTACCCTTAATGGAAATTAGTGTAATAAATATTATGGAGATCATCAAAATGACTTGAGGACTATCCTTATAGGAAATAAGTAAAGTGAATATTATAGAAAGTGAAAATGACCATATCTTCATAAGGAAATAAGTGTAATAAATATTGGAGACTATGAAAATGACAGTTACCCTTATCGAAATAAGTAAAGTAAATATTACAGACATTAAAATGACCATATTAAATAAATCTGATAAATATCATGGAGACTATAAAAATGACCAAACTACCCTTATCAAAAATAAGTAAAAGTAAATATTACATCTTATGAAAATGACCACTTTACCCTTATTGGAAACATATGCAATAAATATTATGGAGGCAGGGGAAAATTACCAAACTACCCTTATCAATAATAAGTAAAGTAAATATTACAGACTATGAAAATGACACTTTACCCTTATTGGAAACATATGCAATAAAATGGGTGTCGAAGAGAATAGTCATCTGAAATTTCCTCTTACCTTGTAACTAGAGTGGTCTATATGAGGTTAGATGAGAGAGAAAATGAAACTAAAACCTAAAATGTCTCTCTCCTTCTCCGCCTCTCCCTCCCTTCTTCTCTGTTCGTAAAAACCCTAGGACACTTACTTTTCGACCGAAGACCTAACACACCAAATCGAATTCGAGTGAAACCCTAGCACTATCAAGTAGAATTATTGCTCTCGATCTAGTTTTCTTGAATCTCTTTTTAATTTCATGAAATAATTATTGTTTTCTCTGAATAATTTCATGAAATTGATTCAAGATGAAGAAGAAAAGTGGAAACTTCTCTTTCAACTGAAACCCTAACACACTAAATCGAAGTAGAGTTATTACTCCTGTCTACTTCTCTTCGAATCTGTTTATAATTTCATGAAATTATTCTTTGTTTTCTCGAATAATTTCATGAAATTATTTGAAGATGAAGAAGAAAAATAAACCCTAACTTCATCGGTGTTAGAGATAACAGGATTTCTATGTATATTGATGAAGAAGAGGAGATATGTTGCCAACCTTTATGTTCATTTTGATACGTCTTTTCCATTTCGGATCTATGAAATTTTACTGTGTTTGTTTTTGATATCAGTTTAGAAAATCATGGAAGATTACTGTCGATTATGAAGGTATTAGTGTTTTAAGTTATTGGTTTGTAGTCTTTTTCAGTATTCTCTTTGTTGATTTATGAAGCTTTTGTTATGATTTTTTCCTTATGTTCTTAGTATTTGTTTTTGTTCCTCTTTAAAATTTTTTCCTTATGTTCTTAGTATTTTTAATGACTAATGAAGAAATGGGTTGTTGATATGGATTTTTATTTGTTTTTTGTTCCTCTTTAATTTTTCCGTATCCTTGTTTTTTGTTTTTTTTTAGCTTGATAAAGAAAATTTTATAGGTTAGGTCTTTGGATTTTGTTATTGATTTGATTTAGTGTCGGTGTATTGGTTTTGATTATGAAGAAAATGGAAGCCTAATTTTATTGGCTTTTATGATTTTCAGGATACTTGCTGACTTGGAATCTACTAGTGCTAGATCACGGGTGTAAAGGTATATTTTTTTGAGCTTGTTTGTATAATGTTAGAGGTGATGTAGTTTTGGTGGATTTACAAGTTAATGTATAATCGAGAATTGGTTTGGTTGTATTTCTTTTCGGTGTATCTTGTATGTGTCTTTGAGATATTAGTCATATTGAGCTTGATTTCATTGCATTTTAGTGCGGTGAAGCCATATGAAAACTTGTCCATCTAGAGTCCGTTTCTCAATCCATAGTGGGAGGTGTAGCATAGGTTCCGAGTCATAGCCGGTACATACTGCGGCTTGAAGCTACTTTTTGCCTAACTCCCATTGGGTACACTAGTAGAAATCAGCGAGTTTCTCGACGCTAAAGCAAGTCATTTAACTTTCGTTTCATGACTTGCTTTGTCGGTCGAAAAGGGTCGTGCTGTTTGGCGTCTTTTCAATCTGTGACGTGGCTAAGCGTTGTCGCGGTTCCAACGACCGACATTAACGGTCAAGGTCTTATGACTGATCCCAAGCGAGTCCTTGATATACATTTTAATATAAAAAAATAGGCTCAAATTGCTTGATCAACTCGCTTTGCCCAATCTGTCTGCTTTGAACAAACCAAATTAAACCCAAATGACAACCAAATTAAAGTCAAATTAAAATAAAATTTAACTCAAATTGAAACCAAATTATACTCAAATGAGAATCGATTAAACTCAAATGGAAACCAAATTACATTCATTGATTCATGTTCAAATTACAAACAAAAAAAAAGTATTCAAATTACAACAAATAAAAGGTTCGAGCAATACAAGTTCTTACAACAATAAAAGTAACTAATTTCTAAGATTAGGATTTGTAGAATGATAGATTAATAATGGTGTACCTGCACTTTGAAAAATAAGTTCCCCCATCGAGGAGGTCATAATACTCAAGGTCTAAGGCCCAGACCTATAAGGTCTAAGTCTTCTTGACCCTCCATCTAAATGTTCATTAGGGTCAAGTCTTCTATCTTTAACGATTTATCCTATTACTTATCAAAACGTAGAAAGAAAAAGGAAAAATGCAGTTTGCCCACCTTGATGATCGTCCCCGTAATGTCTAATTGCCCGTTCAAAACCGAGCAACTCTAACATCTTCAAGACGTGCAAACTGGACAAAACCCAACCCTTTGAACTATCCAGTTTCTGGACAAGAGGAATTTCGGCAGTTCCACGACACCGAAGGGTTCAAACACTGAAACAACAATATCAACCCCAAATCAGATTAAGTTTCGACATCGCACATATTACCTATTACTCAACAGAGCACATAGTAATCTTTACAATAAAAGGAATGGTATAGCATAATCATGAGTAACAATAAAGGGCCCAATAGCACATCTAAATCAAATGATTAATTTTCAGATTTTAATATTATAATGGGTTATAGCATAATCTTGTGTCTTTGGACCAAATTTATATACACGTACATTTACCATCTTTTCATATATTATGGATCAAGACAAAAACAAATTAAGATAGAGATAATGCAATAGTCTCCTTTTCAAAAAGTTCTGTCAAGTTGTGAACTGCACAAAAACAAGTCCGAAAAAAAAAAAAAAAAAAAAAAAAAAAACTACCTGACGAAATTGTTCTTCTGTGATGTTGCCATCAAACACTGCAAACAAGTCGGCGTTTTGTTGAAAATCATAACTAAGTTAATAAAGAACAATCTAAATGCCTCCATGAGCTAAACCTATAACGCTGGGATATAATTCGAGACTTCAAAATGATAACTAAGTTGTCGATAGCAAAACCCAATGTTTCCGAGCAATTCAAGTTATTTTTCAAACCAAGAACCAATAATAGAAGATACCACAGAAACCATCCAGGTTACACAATTCAAGTTAATAATTCGTAAATATACCAAGAAAGCAATACAAAACCGTTACCCAATTTTGTTTTCTTTCGAGATTTTTATCAAGCACTTGTCGTGCAGTATTGGTGCTGGAGAAAACGCGTTTATCATTTACGTTAGGCTTTTTTCTATAAATTTCTTGACCTGCAAAGACAATATCTCAATAAATTACAAAAAGCCAGGAAAAGTAATCACCAAATAGTAGTTTTTGTAATTGAGTTCATCATGAAATGATAACTACGAAATGATGTTGCATAACCATCTGGATCTTTGGATGTACAAGCATTACGACATAGTATTTACCATTCATGTGATATGCCAATTCGGTTCCATCGGGTAAACCACGCCTTTCTCGAGTTCCTAATGCTAATCTTCCATCACTCGTGTAACAACGATTGTTCCAACCTTCATGTTCACACAATAAACAACATCAGCAACAAACAGCCCCCATGTGGCTAATAAAAAAAAAATCAAACTTCTTGTAATCCACCATCATTCATGCTTAATCTTTTTTGTAAAGTTCCACAACTGGGACTATTTATTCAATATAACCACAAACTAAAACATATAAAAACACAGAATAAAAATATGTTAACCACACGAAAGCTTGGAGAAATTGATCTATATAACTTGGATGATTTGAAAAGTTGATTTAACAACGGCCCGAACTTCGGAACCATGAACTCGCCACAAAAACTAAAACTTCCTACGCGTTTGCTACTCTCCTAATTGGTTTTGGTTTTTGATTTTACACAAACTAAAACTAAAACTTCCTACGCGAGTTGACTCTCTCTAATTGCGATCACGACTTAAACAACGAAATGATAACAAAAATTAAAAAAATTGGGGTTACTAAAAAGAACTATTTTCGTTCATACATCATCCCACTTCAAAAATTGGCGAATAAAACATGACACCAATTAAATGAATGTTCCCAAGGATATGACAAGTAACTCAACATTTTTTTTATTTACCTAATATTAACTAAAAATTTATAAAAGAAAGATGCAAAGAAAAGAAGGATAAGAAGGATAATAGAATTACAAACAAAAAAACAAGATCAAGAACTTGCTTGGTATTCAATATCTACAGATCCGCTTACAACGTCTATATACCGCATAGCTCAAGAATGCATTCACTAGGAAAGTGATAATCATTAAGGATTTATTACACGTAAGAAATGAATTAGTGAGAGCCTTTTGCAAATTACCTTCTTAGCGACCTCTCCTGAGCAGCCTTCTACCTCGATCATCTGCAGTAAAGATGAACTATTCTTCCATCTCCATTTCGAAAATTGAAGAAGATCCTTCGCCATTTCTAAAAATAGGATAAAATCAAAACCAAAACCAATAAATCAAGTCAAAATATATAAAATTGAAAACAAGAAGAAAATTAATGAAATGTTATAGATCAAGAACATATTAAGAACTTACAAGAGAAAATCACTAAAATGAAGAAAGAACTCCTTGAATATTTCTGAGTAAATCAGTTTCATACCCTAAAACAAACACATCAAAATAAAAATGTAAATGAATCATCTATCAATCGAATATTTGAAGCTTCGGATATTTGAAGTCTAGAAAGTTTAGATGCTTCGGATATTTGAAGCTTTCCTCTTCTTCTTAGCCTTGGGGTCACCAAGTTCATCGGGATCTACAAGTGGCTCCATCTCATGACAAAATATGGATGTATAAGGCAACCATGTTACGATCAGGATGCATAAGGTATTCAATAGTTCAAAGTTCGGAAAAATTAGCTTGGAACTAAAAATCTATATCTAACATGCATCAAAAGTAAGTCCTGCAATAGCTTAAATGTTCTCCATCAAAAATGTAAATAACACTCACAACTTCAAGAGCTTAAATACATCAACGAAAATGCTTATAGTAATATGCTTATGTGCAAATTGTAGCAAAATATATGTTCAACGGAATAAAATTTAGTCATCTCATATCTTCTAATCGCTGGTTTTAAGCCAAAGATAGGCTTACTAAGGATGCAAAGAAGTTAAAAATTGCATTCAACCAACTACTTTGGTAGTCAGTATACTAAAAAGTAGCCTGAACCCCACATTTGAAAAAGCTATTATATAAGGTACAATTATGAGCTATTATAAAGGTACTTATGAGTATACTAATTTGTGTTCCAAGGTTTATCTCAGAACTTGACTTCTAAACATAAACATCAGGGAACTTATCCATGAAAGAAAAACGACAACACTGAACCATTAGCAGGCAATGAAAATCTTACATATTTTCATCTTTTAATATTCTTATAAGCATTTATACTGTAGATCCACATTTCGGTCACGAGTAACGCAAGGCAGAGGACAAAGAACACACCGAGCTCTTGAATAAAGAGCTGTTTTGCAAGGCCACCAGAATGTGGAGATGGCTTGGCACTTGAAAGAAGAGATTCTAGTAAAGCATCAAACCTTGTGTTTGATGAATGGACCAGGGCATCAAAAAACTTTTGCCGGGGCACACAATGAAGGAAAAGTGTTTCATGAAGTGATCAACAAATGCGAGGATAAAGTAACATAATAAAATTAAGGGAACTACCTGCAAGGCATGCCCCGCAACAATGAAATCCTGATTAAAGTTAGAGATTGTGGAAGAACTTTGTTCCTATGATCAAAAAACATTGGGACTTGACTTTCTATCAATTGGGAACTTTGTTATTCGACCAAATTCTTTTTTTAAACCACCAGGCTCAACTTCAGTTCTTCATCCATGGGTGAAGGATGCTCTGCCAGTTCATTGTGGCTTCTCTAACCAAGTGACACCTGAACAGGGAAAAATATTAAGGCAACTGGGAGCCATAAAGGCAAACACGCTCTCTCTAATGACCGCAGGATGCTTATTTTAGAACATAAATAAAAAGTAAGAGGAGGTTACATTTTTCGCAAATCAGCAAGGGACTTCTGAGAGCGAAGCATGCTGAGAAAAATACAGCAAGTCCCTCCATATGATGGCACTGCAAAGAATAATAACACAACTGAAAAATAAGTTAATCCTAAACATCTAGTACAAGAACAATTTAAAAGATGACCAAAAATTAAGCTTCTCTTTTTGCTGTACAAAATAGAACCAAGAAAGACATATTGTATGTAGAGGTGTCAATTTTCTAAGGGAGCTCCTTTATGTCGACCTCAAACCTTTCTTGCACCTATTTGGTGAAAAGAACAAAGATATTTTTATAAACGTTCAAACTAGGATAGATTAGCCAAAAGAATAAAAACTTTCTTAAAAGGATGTTCGGCAGAGCTTCCTTACCTGATTAAGGACATCCGAGTCGGAAGCAGATGCTACGAATGTAATTGCAAGTCCCTTGGTACCAAATCGACCAGCTCTACCAACCTGTATCATTATAGAAACAGTTAGCACCTACTAAGTAAAGAAATGACAGAAAATGAAAATCAACAAACATATATTTTAATGGAACTAACCCAGTGCAAGTAGGTATCAGTAGAGTCTGGCATGAAAATCTTCTCAAATGCGTCTTCCATGCAAGCATTGAATAGTTTGTCATTGATCAACTCTTTATCTGCTCCCACGGTAATCCTCAGCTTTCCCATATAGCTCACCGCAGTTACAGTAAGGTTCTGCGAATATGTTTATCATACAAACAAAAACTATTGTCAACATGTAATTCTAATATAAATTACCAGGTACAAAAACATCTGCAGAGAAGTCCTTCTCGGGCCAAAAACTAATTTGAAGGATATGTTTAAGATGTTGACAGACCCAATCTAGCTACATGGTTAGGTTAGGCGTCGACATGACTAAATCATCCTCTTGTAACATGCCTATGATTCCCTAATAAGATAGATCCATTTATGCTTACAAGAACCAAGCTACGAGATGTCTACATTCGAGTAAGAAACATATACACTGAGGAACATTTACCACCATGAATTAAAGGCTCATGAATGGATGAAGTGTCAAAGACACTTGTTCCACAGGTGCCTATCATATTTGTAATCACCATGCTCTTCTTTCGTGATATTTTGCGGATATATTTAACTACTACCTTCAATGCTAGACAAAAGCGTTACATTACAATTTATAAATACCATTTTTAGTAGATGTATCATGAAGGGGTAAAATGAATTAACTTTCAGAGTTTAGAGTTTGCCTCCGAATCTTTGAATCTTCGCAGCATCTCTACAATATTATACTATCAAATTATAAAAACTTATAATCCCAATCTCTAAATTGAAACCCTAGAAATCAATTGTATTAAAAAAACATGAAATTTTGGGTCACAAAATAAGAGAATCACTTTCGATTTCTCTAAACTTTTTAACAGTAAAAGAAACCAAATCGATTTTGTAAAAGATGAAAATCGAATCGCAACTTAAGTTTGTTGAGATCAACCCGAAATCAACCAACAAAACAATAATTGTTAAAGCCCAGTGAAAAAAAAAATCGAAAAGAAAAAGAGAAGAAAAAGAAAACGCAAATCCAAAACCTAAGCCTGCACGATGAAGAACTACAACTAGAGTTGTTGAGATTTACCAGAAATCGACCAACAAAACAATTATTGTTATACCCCCATGAAGAAAATCGACCATTAAAAGAAAAAAATAAGGAAAAAAAAAAAACTTCAATCAAAAACCCTAATTGTACTGTACATGATGATTTTGAAAATTAAACCTAAACTGTTGTACAATTAAGAGATGTAACGGGTTAATCTTAGTGAGGTTTTCTGATATAAGGGCTTAATTAGGTTTTTATGGTGGAGTTCAGAGAGAGGAGAAGAAATTTTTGGTGGTTTGGTTTTTTCTCTACGAATGGCTTTTTCTTTCTCTTACGAGTGAACTAATGGAGAGATAGAAAGGATGTGGAGGAGATAGCATCGATAACGCTGGTGAGAAAAGGAAGGTCCCACCTAAGAAAAATAGATGGGATTCAACTAGGTAACTTTGATCGCGGTGTGGGTTGATGACTCGGGGATATAAGCGTAATTAAAAAAATTATACAACGACCGTTTTTAACACTCGGGTTGTGCTCGCATTTTTATTAAATGTAGGACCGTCTTGACGGGGTCCACGGTCCGTTGACCGCCAATGAGGGTCGGGGTGTGGGTCATTAAAACCCCTTTTCCACTAGTGGTATATTCCCTCTCATACATTGGAATATAAGCATAACCTGTTAATTGTTGTCGCATTTATAATCTTCTGAAAGGTAACATAATTTGGTTGGTGTGCATTTCGAGTTGATTGGTCGGTGCATAGGATCAAAGATATGGGTAATAATGAAGGGTGACAAGGAGTTGGTTGGAACCCTTGATTAAAAGTTGGCCACGATGGAGAAGAGGTAAAGCTGGTTGATTTGGAATTTGCTTGAATTCATTATTGTTGATTTTGAAACTGATGGAAACTTTCAATCCTTGATTATAGGTGATTGAAGTGTTACTTGCACTGACAGAGGAGGTTGAATATGCTTTTATTAAGAACGTCAAAAGGCGTATGACTCACAACCAATGAAAATTTGCGAGATATTGAAATGAAATTCTTTGAGTTTGATGGAGTTCTCCATATTAAGGTATTGCTTTGGGATCCTTTAAACTTTGTTATTCTTTGATGTACTTTACCGACATGGTGCTAGATATCATAGTTCTTTAATGTGGTATAACTTTAGAATATTAAATATTTATATCATTGTTGATTTGCGGAAAAGCGATGAGGAAAGTGAAGCTTCAGTAATGATGATTTATCCGGATTAAAATCAAAGCTGGTTATGGATCTCATTGGTTTAAAGCTAGAGCATATCCTATCGGTGGTAATGATGATTGTCCATAATCCGCAAATGGTGTAGTACAGAGATAGAGCATATCCGTCGGTGGTTTAAAGCTTCAAAGTGAGTTTGGACATCTAGATTGTCTATGGAAGATTCTCAACAATGAATTGATGGTCAACCTTGCTTCTCAATTGAGCGAGTTAGTTAGCGATCAAAGACATAAATGGTGAAGTATGTCGGGTAAAATTCTAGACCGTATGAATAATTTTGAACTTTTTTGTTAGGTTTGTAAAAGAATTTCAGATTGAGCATTAATTTAGTCTTTGAAAATGTCGACTTCTTTGCGAGTGCTTTGATGGTAAGAAAGGTGGTTAGTGTGGATCAGTAATGATAAAACTGCTAGCTACCTCTTTTTACAATTGAAGATTCGGGACAATCTTTATAAAGCCTACTCATGTCGAAGAGGTGAGATTATCTAACAGTAGTTTATAAGTGAAAAGATGTTCGAGTTTTTTTGTTTTCCAATACTAATCAGCTATATTTTGAAAGTTATGCTTGGAATATTAATGAAGATAACTATCTATACTATTGAAGATGTAATCTCTAATATATGCCACATGAAATTTTCGTAGGTAGAAGGGGAGCAAAGGGAAGAAGAGTCCCACGATGGTGAGGCCGAGATAACGCTATGGGAAGCAATCGAGATGGCTAGGTGTTTTAATTCTTTGGATTTCCGTTCTTTTCGGAGTTGATGCGATAGAGGTATCATTTACTCCCCTATAGTAGGCCTCTATTATTATGCGACTCATTTAGTACTTGTACGCGTACGATCGTTATGAACATAGTCAACCCCATTAGGCGATATAAGTGTTTTAGTTGCTATAACATCAGCAAAGACAACCTTTTATATACTCACAACTAGAAAAATACACTCAATTAAGTAATGCATTCCTTTACTCACTCGAATGCGGCCTAATTCTTATCTACTAGAAATCTTAATCCATTTGTTGTCTCCTTAACCCCTAGATCTTGTTGTTTCCTGGATGTGTTTCGTTCTCTTTATGTTCCTTGTTGGTTAGCTTGTAGGTATACTATACTCATAACACATAATGGTTAGCTTGTATGTATACTATACTCTCATAACGAACCTCTTTGAATATCACATAATGTCTAGCTTAAAATAGAAGAATTATCGTTTGAAATATCTTGATAAGTTGGTCTATTATTTCGTTCTCTTTGTGTTCCATGTTGGCATTGTTAAATTGTTCTTGAACTGATCTCTCAGCGTGTTTTGTGAGGGATTCATGAAGAGAATGATATCTCAAGATCGTTTGGAGCGTAGATGTGGATAATAACGATTGGATTGCAAATTGAGAAATGTATGAATTAAACAAATTGAGAATGTATGGATCTCGGTAAAATGGTAAATTGAGAATATATGTATTGCGGGCCATGTTTGGGTTAAATTGTATTACATTTTGTAAACGGAAGTCCGATTCCATGACCCGGTGACTTGTCTTGCGCAGCCTTTAAGCGGAAGCCCAGGTCCATCATAATGACACAGGCTACCCATATTTTTTATTTGTTATTAGAAAATTGTCACGGTTAAGCGTGACAAAAGAGAACACGTGTCACCATCAATTGTGTTGTTATAAATGAAATGTGATTTAAATGTTACAAAGAATCGGGATAAATCTCTAAAGTAGTCGTTGCTAAATTATTGTAACACTTATATGTGTTACGATAACCGTGACGAAATGGGACACGTGTCCTCGGGACTAGTGTTGTAGTGATGGTGTAACGATTAAAACCGTTAAGATAAATGTGACAAATATGACACGTGTCGCAATCATAAAATTAGGTCAATTGTGACTATTAATTATTGTAACGCTTTTTAAATGTGATCGTATCCGGCGATTGTCACGAGATAAAACCGTCACAAAACGCCATCACAATTATTAATAACGGCCCTAATATCCATAAGGCTATACCGTTGCAAATTTAATAAGTAACGGTATAGTCGTGACAAATTCTGATTTGGTGTAGTGAAAGTCAATGGATTCCACAACTCTAGTAAAAGCGTCCGTATTAGGGAAGTTAGAATCGTATTACTCTAACACTCTCTATATGACTTTCCCATCCAGTATCGATAACGACTTAACGGTGAAACCGGTCCACATGTTTTTTAATACTTGCCAACGTTTTGTAGGCGATGAAAACAACTTGTATATCCTCCGCATATCTTGAAAAATGATTCTGCTTTTGGACATGATTTAGTCATATCTAGAAACAAAGTTTAAGACTATGACAAGCACATGGCATATAAAATGCCCTTGGATTTACCTTGTGTAGCCTGTTTTGTACTCCTATATTTCCCCCCTTCATATTATCTATGTTATCGTACCCTTGTCCTCTAATATCATCAATATCAAGTTTAAGCTTCTCCAAAATGTTTTTAGCTCCTCAAAAAGTCCTAATCCAGTGGTTTCTTCCACCTTTATGAAACCTAGAAAATATTCTTTAACTTTCGGAGTACTTAAGTAATCCACAGATCTTACAACAAGAGACATTTGTTCTTCACGGCTTATGTCCGAAGTACAATCAAGCACCACGTAAAAATATTTTCCTTCGTGGATTTTTCAAGAATTTTCTCCCTCACATGGTGTGCCAATAGTGAAATCAACTCATTTTGTATCTTTGGACTAAGGTAATGATGATGAATGTCATGATCTTTGAAACATCAAAAATGATCTTGCATTACCAAATCAAACTCCACAATCATTTCAATAAAGCTCCAAAAATTGTCGTTATTTGATTGGCCAATCTTTTCGTTATCACCGCGGAAAGCTAAATTATTTTTAGCAAGAGTTTTGATAAGAGAAACTATTCTAACCAAGACTTGTTTCCAATACTCTTTTTCTTTCTTGATTTGTTCTTGCATAGCCTTATCGATGGTTTCATTCTTCTTCAATCTCCTTTCCAATTCATTCCATTTAGACATGGATTCTAGATGTCCCCGATTGGGTATCATGCTATCTAAGTTTTTTACCAATATTATGCCAATCATTAGAGCCAATGATATCCAACGACAATCAACCCCATCCTCCTTAAACAATTTAAGCAAAAACAAAACACGCGATCCCTAACAAGTTGAATATACAAGCCATCTCCTATCAACCCTTTCCCCATTACTCATTTTAGTTTATAATACCGATTAGAGAATCGTCTGCGATGTTTATTGTAAGGATATTGAACATGTTTACTTACTCTTATGGGACCTTTTTCTACCAAAAAATCTCTGAAACGTTGGTCAATGAAGTTCCAATTTCTGGATCATAAATATTCTTGGTCCATACTCTTCATTATGCACTTCATCATAACCGTGTTCATTCTCATTTGTAGTTATTGTAACAATTCTTCACCTTGCACATTCTCGATTATTTCCACTAAGACCACCACCACTACTACTACTACCATTGAGCAAACCATCCTCTTTCTCCATTTGATTAACCAAATTTTCATATTCTTCATCACATCAATCAATGTTTCTCTGGTGCAGGATCATCACTCTCACTTATTCTTTCGAAGTCCAACACTATCACTTGTCCAAGCCAAATATTTGTTCATCGATCCTCTTAAAGAACTTTGAAGCTGCTCTATTCTTTTTCTATTCTTAACTTTGAAAGAACCACTCGGCATTTTGTTTTCCTATGGGTCATAGCACTTGGTAGTTATTCTCACTCTTGTATTTTCTTCAAAACCTACAGGAAAAAGCAAGAAGATATTACATGAGAAAGCTTATCTAATATGGATAGCATATCAAAACATAAGCAACATCAAAATTCAAAAATTCTGGTTTAAAAACTCCATAGGTGATCTTTGACAATAACCCAAAATCACTATTCACAATTCACATCATAATTTGTATTTTTGCACCATTACACCATCACACCGTAATTCAAAGAAGAATTAAACAACCAAAATCAAGACAGTTAACAAAATAAAACCATTTATATTATATAATTCCTTCTCCTCCTTTAACTATCATGAAACCCTAACTAGCAATTGAAACCCTAACTAGAAATTGAACAAAACAACGACGTCATGCAGATTTCAAACATAATTGATGAGGAACTTACCACTTCCAGAGAGAATATGAGATTGAGAGTTGAGAGAGGCGTAGACGGAGCAGTTTATTGGTCTAAATGGGATCTGCAAACGATTGAAGTTTCTAATTATTGAAATGTGGATGCTAAACATGGGCAAGATAGGGGCTTTTGTTTGTTGGGCTTCTATACAAACATGTAGTGAACCGTTTTTGGGGACCAACCTTTTTTGGGGGACCATTGTTTTATAAGGCCATCCACCCTACATTTATAAGGGATGTCCTAAAATGTGGACATTACTAATTTGCCCCCAAACCCTAATTAAGATTATAACTAAACTAATAACTACCAAAATATAAATTTAACCTAATCTAATCTATTAACAAAAACACAAAATCAGAGAGACCATACCATAGCACAAACGAGTTTTGGGAGAATTTTTTTCTTCTCTTCTTCTTCTTCCTTTCAACATTCGTCTTTATCGATTAATCGTCGGATTCATAAAATTTTCATCGTCGATTAATCAATCGACTATAAGAATGGTTGTTCGAAAGAAAACCAACCGACTTCAAGGAGAAGGTCCTCGATTGGGCATCTAGCAAATCAGCCAAGTGATTTTGAGATTCATAAAGAAGTGGAACAACCAAGTGAAGCCATAATCCAGTATAATAGACACTTGAAGAAGCTTGATTCTGCCATGGGACCGATTCGGAGGTATTTTGCAACAAACCCATTACTTTTAATTTGATTTTGATTCGTTTAATTGAATAGAAATCATCAAAATAGGTTCAAATGGAAGTTACCAAACTTCTGAAAGGAAGAACATGAAGAACGGTTTGGTTCTATATGATTCAAGACTAGGTCACCCAGAGCTGCCAGTTCGGTTAGTTCGCAAAAGAAGACTAAATATTTTTTCTAACCGAACTTAACCAATTTTACAACAATTTTTTTCGAGATGTAACTTAGAACTATGCTTTATTTTGCCCGCTATTGTGAGTTTTTATGTAACTTAAACTGTGCTATTTTGTTCGGTTTGTTCGCATAAAAATCTAAAACTATTTAGTAACCTAACTTTATCGGAAAAAAAAAAATTATAACCGAACTATGCTAGTTGCATACATGTTGAGTTCGGTTTATTCGCATAAAACCTTGACAAACCAAAATCTTTAGTATTTGCATACATGTTGAGTTCGGTTTGTTCGCCAAAAACCTTGACAAACCGAACTCTTCATTAACATTGACCAATGTTGAGTTCGGTTTGTTCGTAAAAACCTTGAAAAAACGAACTCTTATCTTTGAGAACCCTTATGTTGTATCGATTTAGTGAATCATTTAGCGGTTAAGCTAATATCTTTTGTTTACTTGATTAGTGGAAGAGGCAAAAAATCAAACCAACCTTTACTAGAAGATGCGAGAACTCCCACGCCTCGAGGCAAAGTACATTGTGATGCGTGTAACCGTGGAACCAAAAATGCTAAGTATAGAGGTGGGTCATTACAAGGGTGTTGTCATCCAAGATGGTGTTAATAGAGATAATGTTGACAACGTAATCCAACAAGTTAATGAAGGGATCGTGGAAGAGATGGGCGGTCAAGAACATCATCAAGGTGGAGAAGGTGAACCAGGTGAAGGAAGAGGAAATGAGGGTGCCAATGATGGTGAACCAACAAGGAAGGAGGAAATGGGGTGCCAATGATGGTGAACAATCGAAGGAGGAGGAAATGAGGGTGATAATGATGATGGTTAACCACAGTGAAGGAGGAGGAAAATGAGGGTGACAAAGATGAGGAAGATGGAGATAAGGATGATGATGAATCGAGAGGAGGACTTGGATGAAAAGAAGAGGCACAAGTAGAAATAGTCACGAAGAAACCTAGAAAGATGCATAAAAAAAGCTTTGTACTAGATATTCATACATTCGATGACAAATTGTGTTTGACGCTCAAAGATGCCAACTTATGGTACTCAGATGGAGGAGGTATTGATGGGCTACAAAAACTCATGGGCTTCCAAGATCTGCGACAAAGGTATGGTTCAATCTTAACCATCAAGATTTCTCCAGTCATTTTATTATATTTTGACATATATTGTTCTTTTCTATATATATTAGTATATAAGATATGATGTTGCTTTTGTAGGATCATAATAATATTGTTCGTGTTTTGAAACGTCAAAAGAACAAGATATGGAATATAGAAAATGAGTTGATAAGGTCCGCTTTTGGCGGTATTTGACTGTGTACTATAGAACGGAGATACAACATGCGCACCAAAATTTGATGCTATCATCAATTATCGCATTTTCGAGAGGTCTTATCCATAGAGCGGATACCTTTCATCTACCTTTTGGTGAGATGAAATAACCGGATGATTGTTTTAGAATCATGACCCTACCAATTATATGAACAAGTGTTCGAGATGGCTACGATCCCTCGATGAGGTTATGAACTTCTTGAAAATCTAGTCAGAAGGTGTCTAGGATGGAGCTGATAAAAGGCACAATGTGAGTTTAGACGAGCTAACAAACAACCTAAGGAAGGTGATGAGTATAATGAGTTTGACGAAGACCGCACGATAAAGAAGAAGTTGAAAAAGATCAAGCAAAAACCTTGTTTGATGGGTTTTGAGGACCGAAAGATTTGGTTACTCAATGAAACTTGGTGTGATAACAGAGGAGAAGATTAAGCACCATGTGGTGCTTATTTGTTATATCAACTAGGAACCATTTTCTTCCCTAACAGATTCGGGTCACGTGGTAAATGCTCATTACCTCCAGCCATTGGACCCCCAGATGAGGTGAACAACTACTCTTGGGGCATTACGGTTCTTTCATTCGTTCAAGAGGAACTCGAGAAAAGCCGAGGCTTAAAGAGTCTATATTTTGGAGGCTTATACACCCTTGTTCAGGTACCGTTAAATTATCGTTTGTGTGTTTCAATATATAAGTGAATGAATGTGTAATTATTACTAATAATATTGCGAATGTATTATTTGTTGCCTCTTCTTATAGGTTTGTGTACGACCACTTCCCTAAACCGCAAGCTGTCTAATGCTCACACTCCTTGGCCTTATGGGAAGCCTACAGGCTGGTAAATATGAATTTTAACTCACATGAAAAGAATAAGAAAAAAAAAGGTGTTGGAGTTGAGGGAGACATTGGATAAGTTAACGGTGGAAGATGTGGTTTCCATCCTTACACCATTATGGATGAAGATGAGGAGGATGTTCGAGGTTATTGTTTTCTCACTGTTCTGGCGTATAATGGACCGTTGTTTCATCCTGGAGGTTATACAATGTATAATCCGAAGAGTATTAAGGCAAGTTTCTTGTGTCCAAAGTGTCCCACAGAAAAACTTCAACTTCAAGGTGAAGAAAACGAGGGAACTAAGAAACAGGCGAGAAATTCTCCCCAAATACAGGTCTGCTCCATCGGTGGACCACTGGAAGAACTTTGTGGATTATCTTGTTCCGGTTGAAGAGTTACAAAATTCGTTTGATGAGCCAAATGCCGCTGACGAGGATATATGGAATGGTATGAACATTTTCTCATCCTCGTGTAATAAACAGTGTCCAACAAGCCCGTCTTTGATAAAGCAAAAGCGGCGGCAATGGAGAAAGAGGCTAAGAAAACTAGAACCAGACCCCTATGTGTGTGATGAGGCCTTGATCTTGTGGAATTCGGCGGTAAGATATTTACTCTTATTTTTAGTTTTCAAAATGTTATGAAGTATTGAAAAATAATAGTTACTTATGTTTTTGATGAGAAAAGGTGAAGGCAAGTGCTAAATTGTTGAAGAAAATGATGGCAAACATCCGGAGTGGAGAGAGCCGATGGATACTTGAGAACAAACAGACCTCTACAACCAAATAACTAATGTTTTTAATCAACGTTGTCGATACAAGCCGGGTTGATCCAAGCCAAACCATGCCGAAGAGGAGTCGCCGAGAAGGGGAAGGTTCAAGTCGGATGGTTGAACAACAAAGCAGTGGAGATGACACTCCTAGTGACGAAGGACGACCTAAAAGTTACTAAGCCAAGAGTAGAAAAGTTTCTCGTAGTGGTCATGGTAAATGAGTGATTGCAACAATTAGTACTTTGGTTTCTTATGTTTAGAAAAAACTTATTGTGGATTAAATACTTTGTTTCCTTATATTTGGAATACTTTTATTGCGGGATTTGGTAGTTTGTTTTCTTATGTTGTGTGCTTCCAACATTTAGTTATGTGGATTAGTAAATGAATTTCATAATTTGGTTTTTAATTTTGTGTTTTAAGGGATTAGTTTGGCTATTTGACGGTTAAGTGTTTCATTACATTCAAATTTTAGAAACAATTAGGTAGTTCGGATTTAGTAGACTAAATCTAAGAACAACCGAACTTTGATGTTCTTAAGTTCGGTTTGTTCTCAAATTTGAAATCTAAACTTAGGAACTCATTTCTAAAAAAAAATTGAAATTCTGAGTTGTATTGGTTTACCTAGAAATACCAGATGCTAACCGAACTTATGGGTTCATAATCCAGCCTTGGTGTAGTTTTAGTTAGGTTAACTGCAATTTTTGCAAAACAACCAACTCTAGTGTTTAGTTGTTTCAGATTTTGCAATCTAACAGAACTCACAGCAAGAAAATTTCAAAAGTTACGAGTGCCAATGTTCGGATTGCATTGGTATTATTTTTTGCGAGTAGCAAACTTGGTGGTCCACAGTTCTGGTTAGTTGTGATTTTTCAATCTTACGAACTCAACAAGAAAATTTCAAAAGAAATTCTACGAGTGTAATGTTGATTTTTGGTATTATTTTGCATGTAACCGAACATTTCAATGTGGAGATCAAAAAATGGGACATAATTTTCTTAAGTTGATTTTGCTATGATTTACTAGGTAACCGAACATTACATCTGAACTTTGCAGTTTGGTGGTTTACTATCTGCCATACTTTAGATTTCAGAACCAACCGAACCTGCTTGAGTTAGGTTTGTGATACATTTCTTATGTAACGAACTATGTATTTGAAATTTGAATGACACTAATTTCCAAGTATGACTATTTTATAGCCGTTATACACCTCAATGGTATAAATATGTGTCTCATAGTTAACATTTTGTCTCAAAATATTCTAAAAATGGCAGCTACTACTCCTAAATTTACTCACAGATGAAGATCTATCTCTTTCTGAAACTACATACTATACTATCCAAAAGAGGAGTTAAGAACGAAGAATGAATGGTATTATGAGTCAAAGTTATTGGGGGAAAATTCATGAGAAATTCTCGCTCCGACACAACAAACCCTCATAACCGTGATCATATAGCTTTGTTCATTCGATTCGAAAAAGATTAGACATATAGAGTTATGGAATTTATGGCTTTATTTCGTATTGTACGGCGGTTATTGACTTAGGGGTGAAGGATTCATTTAAATCATTTTTAACATCAAAAACAAATGGTGAAGATCGAAGAGAAAGGATTTCAAATATGAATATCATTTAGCCTCCTTAAAGACTTTTTCATAACGTGTTTGGATATTAGATGGTATGTAGCTTTAGTTTTGAATTCAGCAATGTCCTCTAATTTCATTTCTAATCAACTTAAGTCTTGATGTCTCATTGTTCTATGATGTCATGTAATTAAGTTCCAATATGAAAAAAAAAAGTTCCAAAATAACAATCTCTAATTCTTAAGAAAATGTTCAAATCATAACCCAAAAATAAGACCTAATTCCAAAAACACAATCTTTAATTCTTATGTCGATGTTCAAAGCATACTTAGTTTAATTAATAGTACATTTAATCATCCCTTAAGAGGTGAACCTTCGTGTATGATTTTCCGAATCCTTCAAAGTTTTCCACATCTCCATGTTATGCTCGTACCTAATACACTAACCCAACATTGTGTTGGCGTTAAATCCATGCCAATAAGAGTATCCATATCGTAGGAAGTGGACAATTGTCTTCTAACAGGCCTATAAAATGGTGTTGTTAACAGCGCAATCACCACCATCCCTCGACTAAGTTGCTAGAGCAAATATTTTTGTTTTGGAGTGTATGTGAAACTAACACCTTTTGAGAAATAGTGAACCACACAATTGAATGCTTCATCGATTCGGTGCCCACACACGGCATGCCCATCCAATGATCCCTTGTGATTAGATCCCCCCGTGAAACGCATTTGATACACAAAAAACTGGCATTGAGACTAGCATCCCCATCGGACAACATTGTCTTGTAAAATTCGGTTTGTCCTTTAGCTCATCAACAACCTTTGTCGGAAATAAGGATTTGATTATCATTATACAGTTCGCACCTTCAAGAGGGAAAGGCCTTAGTTGTTATGCGACAGCGTGGAATCCACAATTACCATCAGGAGGGACGCGTCTGGGGTGGATATAGCACTTTCTAATGTATGGAGGTAGCTCTTCAAAAGTACCTTGTATCAACAAAAGGTGGTGTATCATCAATTGGTCGACTTCTTTCTTGACGCGGGCATATTGGAACCTTGAGATTCACGTCTCGTTGAATTGGTTAGCTAGGTTCCGATGGGTAGGTGGGTTGGTTACGGCGTAACATCGGTCCCTTTTTCTTCATATCCCGTTCACTTGTTTCCCTTTTCCATAATATTCCTAGACATTTTCTTAAAATCTTCTTGGTACTTCGTGGTATGCTCATGCCTACAAGGATCTCTAGTAAAGGGTCATTTCACTTTTCCTCTTAGCCAAAACCCTTTGCATATTCTCTTACTCGTTTTTTGTTTCTTTGGTGATTGGCCTACCTTTGCCCTTGCCTTTTTTTCGGTTCGTTGCACATTCTCCGAAGTGTGTGGATAAACGATTGGCCGCATGTCATCCCAAAAGATTTGATTTTCGAGTTTGTTCATGTTCGGTACATCTGGATAACGATTCTTCCCATCTCATTGTCACCAAACTCTTCTCCGAAATCGCCATTTGGAGGACAAAACTTAATAGTTGCCAAATGGATCTATATCGCTTAGAGGGATTATGCCATGTTCATAATTAACTATCATATGGCGACAAGGATTCCCATAGACTTCATCATGTTGCAAACACACCTCATCCCGACGGTTTCCCCACATGTCAATCAAATTCACCTCTACCATTAACCTCTTAATGCAAGCACGTGAAACATTATAATGGAGTCCCTTGAGCAACCGAAGGTCCGTCCTTATTCTTGATGTTACCACCTTTGTCTACAATCTTTTTGTACTTCATGATGCGGCTTTTTGGAACTTCTCTTTAATTCTATTAATCTCGCGGTTGAAGTAATTCTCCATTGCATTAAACACAATCACAAAATTATCGACACATCCAAAAATATTTTTCTTTAACGGTGGTGAGCCGATTTCACCAAACTTGTCGCTTGATTCCCAAAGTGTTTATGGTGGTTGTTAAATGCTTAACCACATACGTTATAATATCCTCGGGATATTCGGGGCTAGACCAATGTTCGATAAATGCCGTAAGATTTAGATTATACTTTTCTTCGGTGAGAGACCAAGTCAATAACTCCCATTCACAGAGAAAGCAACCCATTTAGCGTGATTTATAGTGTATTGTATATTGAATTCCTCTTTTGCATCCGCTTGTTCATCTTCCGGTAGCTTACTAATCTCTTCAAATGCTTTCCTCTTTGGTGGACAAATTTGAGGCTTGCACCTATTCATCACATTACACCATATATGGAGCATTACAAAGCATATTATGTTCTAATGGGAAGACTCTCTCTATTGCATTCATTAATGCTACATCGTTGTCCGTCACTATAACCGTGGGGATATCATCATCTCGGTATATGGCCTTCACTTGTTGTAGTTCCCAAGTGTAACTTGGTTCTTGCTCATCTTCTAGAAAACAAAAAGCAACGGTAAATGGTGAATTCGATCGAGGTACGACCAACAATTTCAACAATGACATCTCGTATTTGTTATTCTTGTAAGTGCAATCCATTATAAGAACTTGATGGAAGGATTTGAGCCAATTGAACACTCTTCGGATGCGCAATGAAGTAGATGCGTTATTTCATCTTCCGGACCTACCTTATTTTGAACCGCGTAGCCTTTCTCTTTAGCGCAAAAGACAATTGTTGCATCACTTGTCTATCCTTCCATTCATTCCTTTTAATTGTCTCAATTGCATTGTAAATGCTGTCAAGATGATACATTATCCTTGTTATCATCCTTTAGTAAGCGAAGCATGTTAAGTGGTGAAATTCCATTCTCCTAAATTTAGCTATTTTCTCCATTTCTTGAGGTGAGCCTTGCGGCCATTGCATGTCCTTCAAGATCGTCGGACGAGGGTGGTTATGATGACCTGCCACCTTATCCATAGATAGAACCCATCCATTCTTTTTTGCACTTACTAAATACTAGCTTGAACGGACATTTAATTTTCTTTGAGCCGACTACTGTGTTCTTCCTCGTCGTCTTTCCTTTATACACATAACCCTTCCTCTTGTGACTAACGCGGTATCTCCACTTCTATCAAAAACCATTTCAAAGCGAGTTTGGCTTTCTTTTCCATTCAAAACTAATACGCATGGCTTTCTTGTCATGGTCTAGCTAATTCTTATCAATAGGTTTATCAAAAACCAAATCATTGACATAGTGATTAGATGTATCTTCAAACAACATGCGAACCATAGAAGGTTGATTATCCATTGGTATGGATGACATTCAATCTACAAGAAATGGAACAACATCAATTGCAATCGGGAAAATAAGTTCGGTTACATGATAATTTTATCGGGATAGCAGGAACTCGAGTTAGGGTTTGTCAAGCAAGTTTAACTAAATCAACTTCATTATACTAAATCAAATTTTATTGTCGAAGTTGGTTAGATAGTGGGTTGGTATGAAGTATGCGAACCAACGAACTTTATACAATAATGTGAAATCTTATTTTACATAAGTTCGATTAGCTATTGGTTGCAAACTAACTTAGAACTTATGGACCCTAAAGTTCCGATTTACATGATAATTTTATCGGGATAACCGATCTCAAAGTTCGGTTTGTCAAACAAGTTGACAGCTAAGCTGAACTTATGTACAATAAAATTTGATTTAGTATACGTAAGTTCTAGGTTAGATAGTGGGTTGGTAGAAGTTTGCGAACCAATAAGAAATTTATACACTAATGTGAAATCTTATTTTACATAAGTTTGGTTAGCTATTGGTTGCAAACTAACCGAACTTATAGACCCTAAAGTTGATTACATTTCGGCCAAACCTAACATAACACTGCTTGTAATCCTATTTACGAGTTGATGGTAACATGTCCGTTAACAGAACTTCAAAAAACCTCCATTATTGGAGAGTTTGGTAACCTCCGTGTTTAGAAAAAGTAACAAGACTACACTTTGGGGATGAGTTCGGTTACATGTCTTCACACAAGGTAGCAAGAACAAGCCCAAATCTACTTATCAAATTCACATTTTTTTTGAAAATTTGGACCAATTCAACCAACATTATCTAAGTTTAGAGCATACTTTGAATTTACCAAATAGTCTTCCTCCGGTTGTGGTTAATAAAATCCATCGTTTTCATCTTGAGATTAGGTTTGGGGAAGAACCATTCTGTAAGAAATAATTCATATCAGGATCATTGTGAAGATTGACATATATACTCTAGGAGAGGAAGGAGATGAAGATTGAGATGAGCTATCATCAATTGAATCATCACTTGAATAGTCTAGCTTAGTGAACTCAAAAAAATTATTTTCCATGTTTTCTTCTTCATCTTCTTTAACATTTCTCTCCCAATAATTCTCCTTTTTTTAAAATCTGATTTTTTTAATCTCACATCTTTATTCAAAATCATTTCACTAATCACACTAACTAATCATTAACCAAAAATAATCGAGGGTAATTTAGGTATTATCATAAATATCTAGATAAGGGGTGACCTAGATTTACTTTTAATATCTTACCCAAAATAAAAAGAATGGTCCCCAAAAAGGTCAGTCCTCAAAAAATGGTTCTTAATTTTTTTCTTTTTTCGTACTCTAACCAGCTGATACACAATGCAGTAGCATATACGTACCAGGATTTTTTTTTTTTTTTGGGGCCTCTTAAATTGGGGGCCCTAGGAAGCTGCCTACTCTGCCTAAGCATTAGGTACGGGCCTGTGTGCTAGCGGGAGAGGTGGTGGCTGTAGTAAGTGAAGAGAAATGTGTTATGGATAATAAAGTGTTGGTGACGGTGATGATGTAGCTGGATAACTTTTATTTATCTTACTTTTGAACTGGATTTGATATCTTAATACAATAGCTACCTCAAAATAAAAAGCAAAGAACAAAGGTGGTGGTGGCAGTGGTGTAGCTGGCGCCGGTGGAAATTCCTGACTTGGGAGGGTTAAATGGTAAAATGCCCCAAAATGGATCCCAAGGTTGTGAAAATGCCCCCGGACGTTAGGGAAAAGATTAAAATGCCCAATTCGTTAGTTTTGGGGCATTTCGATCAAAATGGGCATCTTGGCAGTCAATGGAGTTTTGAAATTCCATTTTATCCTTCTTAATCAAAAGCCCCAATCCGCCACTTACCACCGCCACCATCAAACGAACAACCACCAACCACCGCCAGCTGCCACCACTACCACCACCATCCCCACCACTACCACTAACAACCACCACCACCACTACCACCACCACCACTACCACCGCCACCACCATCGCTGCCACCACCACCACCACTATCACCACGTGCCACCACCAAAGCGCACCACCACCACCTGAATCATAAATTTTGAACCCCAAACCATGAACCTTAAGCCATGAACCCTGAATTTTAAACATTGAACCCTGAATTATGAACAATGTATCCTGAAGGGCAATTTAGGAGCTACTTAACGCTCTCTAACGGAAAATCCTAACTTAAATGGGGCATTTTAATCTTTTAAAACGCCGACATTTTCACAACCTTGGGGTCCATTTTTGGGGCATTTTGCCGCCTTTTTGCCAAGATATTGTTGATGGTAACTTTGTGTTAGCGGTGTAGAAGGCAGAGAACGAAGTTGGTGGTGATAGTTGTGATTATAAATTTTGAATGAATTTGGTGGTGCAGCCGGATACGGTGGTGCTGATGCTATGGTGGTGGTGGTGAATGATTAATCATCCTGATTAGAGATGAATGTGTTTACGGTGGTGGTGGTGATGGAGAGGCGGTGGTAGTAATAGTGTTCTTTGATGCATGTGGTGGTGGCTGATGATGGAGTGGTGGTGATGTGACGGCCGGTGTTAATGGTGTTCTTTAACCTATGAATTTTTTATTTTATTTGAGGAGTCTTGCTCATGGTGAAGGTGATGACAGAGTTGTGGTGGTGGCTGTCGAAGATTTATTGGGTAGAGGTGGAGTGGAGATGAAACTAAGGTGTTGATCAATTCAACGGCTCCCCATCAAATCCTTGTTTTTAAAGCCATCTTATCCAACTAGATATCGAATCACACACGAGAAATCACGAATGGCCCATATCAACTTTCAGTGTTTTTGCTATGTGATCCAACGGACCATATTGAAGTGGACACACAAATATTTGTAATCTTTTTGCTAAATTGTTAGGGTCATTTGACAAAAGTGGTCATAAAAGGAGCTCCCTCACGCTTCACGGGCCTTCGGACCCTCCCGGTCAGTCGGCCCAACTAGATAGACGTTTGTTACTTTGTGATAAATTTCAGTAACATTTCATTATTTTTTGTATTTTTTTTGTTGTTGGATTCGACATTACCAATTCGAGCGGTTAGTATTATCTTTATATATCTTCTCCATCTTTAAAGTTGCAGAACCATTGAAATATACATATAAGAAGAAATGAGACCAAGGATGTAGATACAAAGTGTTCCATTTTACGATTAAAGTTGGGAGTTTTCAGTTGTGATAACAAGGGATAGAAACGTATTCATGATAAGATATACCTATCACATAACAGAATTATTTAAATCAAGTGAGTCAAGGGGTAAATATCTTATGCCAAATATTATCTGTATTCATGGTAAGATATACCTAATCACATAACAGAATTATTTAAATCAAGCGAGTCAAGGGGTAAAATATCTTATGCCAAATATTATCTGTGTTCTTTGTGATTTGGTACATTAGATAATTTATTGAATGGGTCTTAAATTCCTATTATCAAGATTGGGTTACTCAAGCAACACTCTTGGGGCTGCAGTGCTTCACGATGCATACTTTAGTTGAATATTTTGGGAATTTCACAATTTTTAATACCAGCGTCAACATCTAGTATCAATCAGCAGCCATTTGCGCCAAGACAATGTTCAATGTCTTTGGTTGTTCAATATTCTCGGAAAGAGATAAAATCAGAGCAGTAAGAAAATTTAAGACAAAAACCTAGCGAGTGCGCTGTTTTGATCGTAAGATTGATGATTATACGCTGATTAAAGTTATCTCGGCTTTGTTGGTGTTGGAACCGTCGCGATTTCACTCATAAAAACAAAAATTAAACACAAAAAAAAACAAGATAACGGCTGAGTCGACCAGTCGCTCTCTTTAAGACGTTTAGAAGTAGCTCACCGCCTTGAGTTTTGTGCAAGCGGTTCTTTCTTTATCACAACGCCCCAGGGATAAAACAGTGAGATAAAACTCTCTAATCCCTCACGCACACAATGAAGATTGATCACTTTTACTCTTTCTAATCTTGCTCGAGAATCGGGTCTCTTGATTCCGGAAAAACAATGGTGTTGAAAACTTATATTTTTATTCTCAAATCTTTTATAGCCTAACATTAAAACCGAAATTAATAGAGAATAAATTAAATTTATTGCTGCCATAAAAATTCCATTCAACAGTCAGAAAACGGGCAAATAAATTATGCCATAATTATCACAATTAAAAACGCAATTAAGGGCATCAAACGTTTTTGAAAAATATTTTCAAAAAACAGCAAAAATACTTTCCAAATTCAAGAGACCTCCCAAGGCCCAAGGCTCGCTCGCGGACTAATATTATATATATAACTAGAGTATCACCGGCCTACGGCCGGCGATCAACCTCTTTCCACTTTTGCTTGTTGTTTCGTGGTCGGTCAGTGTCCCGTCACAATATTTCAATTAGCTTTTAAGTTAGTTGGGATTTGCGGTTTCAATTTTTAATTAGCTAGGTCAGAATATTGTGTTTAGTTAGTTTGGACGACATAGTAGCATGTTTAGTTAGCCGAGTCAATGTTTAATTAGTAGGGTGATAGCATCGTGTTTAGTCAGACGGATCATAAAATTAGACCCCGGCCCGTTAGGGACGACCATAATATTTAGTTAGTCGGATCATAGTAACATGTTTCGTTAGTTGAGTCATTAATTAGTTGGGCCATAATATTGTGTTTAGTTAGTAGGGACATAATAATTTGTTTAGTTAGTAAAGGCCAATATTTAATTAGTAGGATCATAATATCATATTTAGTTAGTCGAAATTTTTTTCACATGATCACCATTTCTAAATCTATTTAAAAACACAGTTTTCATATATGATCATCATTTTAGAATCTACCTAATAACCGATAATTATAGACTTAAATGAAATACATATACTTCTCGAACTATTTATAAATGTAGCAAAAATATTTAAACCCTACATAGAAAAAACTATTATTGAATTACAATTAAATAAGAAATATTGCATTTGGTTCCAAGTACATTGAAAATCAGATATGACGGGGAAGCATGTACTTTTATATGAGAGTTTGGCTTTTAAGATTCTCAACAAATGGAAATCCTTGCCAAATTCTCATAATATCATATTTAGTTATTAGTCGGAATTCGACATAGCGGCATGTTTAGTTAGCCTGTCAGCGTTTAACAACAAGGTCATATTGACCCGGTAGTTAAGTTTAAATAGTCTTTTCCCTTTGAAATTTAAGCTACTATAATGTGAATTTCTTGGATAAAGTTACTATATGGTTCAGTTTCATTAGTGATTTCCGATGAGAGTCTAATGTTCCATAAAGTTGTGGATAAGAAAGATAAAGTTTGGGCAAAAGCGAAACAGAAACAAAATCAACATGAAGGAATTACCATGAACGTACCTGCAAAAAAGCAGAAAGAATGATTATAACTGCAAAAAAATTTAAAAAATCAATGCTCAAGTATTAGGTTGTGCGGAAGCGGAAAGAAGATTAGTTGTTGTTTTATAGGATATGCGGCATATAAACCAGTCATTAACTCATATAAGGATGCAAAACAGTCAAAATTGATTTTTTTCTTACCATATAACAATTTAAACTAAGTTTTTCTTTCATCCCGAATGATAAGAAGCGATAAAAAGATTACTTCTGTTCTCAAAGAAAGAAGCGGTGTTGATATAATGCATCTCTTGTCTTTGATCCTTCTCGATGATACTGCGAAAAGGAATAGTGGATCAAAGAAAGAAATAATTAATATAAGCAAAGCGAGACAACAACACATACGCTAGAGAAAAGAAAAAAAAAAGAAAAGAAAAGAGAGACCTCAGCTCCAAATGAAATTTGGTTTTTGATTGCATGTTATATAAAGAGAATCGAGAAAAAAGATAATTTTGTGATAGAATAGGAATTACATCAAAATTTTTGTAAATAATGATGTATTTACGAAAATAAAAAATTACGGATGACAAATTCGTTTATTTATACCCATAAACTATTCGAAAAACTTTTTTAGAATATTATCCCTTTTCATTAGGTAAGATATTTATGATACGCTCTTGATGGTTGGCTTAAAATATCTATTTATAATTTTGGATAGTCACTTTGAGTAATAATATTTTTCCCTAACACATCGCTAGGGAAAAGAAAAAAGAAAAGAAAGAGAACCTCGGCTCAAATGAAATTCGGGTTTTGATTGCATGTTATATAAAGAGAGAGTCGAGAAAAAGATAATTTTTGTGATAGAATAGGAATTGCATCGAGTTTTTTTGGCAATAATGATGTATTTACGAAAATAAAAAATTACGGATGTCGAGTTTTCATTTATTTATACCCATAAACTATTATCGAAAAACTTTTCGAATATTATCCCTTTTCATTAGGAAAGATATTTATGATCGCTCTTGATGGTTGGCTTAAAATATCTATTTATAATTTTGGATAGTCACTTTGAGTAATAATATTTTTCCGTAATATTGTTTCATTCTATAAAAGGTAACAAGTTAAAAAAGAAGAAAAAAATAAAATCGTTTTTATTTTAAAAAATAATAAATTAATTTCACGAAGCAGACGGACGTAAGTATCTCTCAAAATTATATGTATGAAATGCGGACGGATGGATATAAACCCGCCAACTATGTATCCCAACCGGGTAGGATGGGCGAAATCAATGGTTCTCTTTATCCCAAGGCAGATACCACTTCTTTTTATAATATAGATATATATACATAATATATATGCACAACCGGTAGGGGAGGATTTGATCCTAAGACCTAACCTTAAGGCCCAAAATGCTTAACCACTGGGCCAAGCTCGAATTGTTGATATAAATGTACAAAACAATTATTTTAAAACATATACCCCAACAATCCCCCACTTATATTTTTAAAATATTGAGCAAGATCTGTATAGTTGTGTGTCAAGCAAAGGTATCTTTCGATTTTCAACCTTTACATAGTATTAAATTCTCGAACTCGACACTGAGTAGAACATATGTCTTTGAACTCTATGGAAATAAATTTGCATTACTTAACCCACACATAACTATACTAGAGTGAAGTCCTAAATGCCCACATTCTGACCTTGTGCTTATCCCGATTTTAATGAATGTTCTAGAGAGGCTGCCCACATTCTCATAGAGCGGACACACTTTCTCATTCACATAGGTGAGTCTATCAAAGGTACTCATGTAGCTTGGTACCCACTCTATATAGAGCTATAGACATCATTAATAGTTAAATAACTCAACTCGAACCCGCTTGAGGAATATCATGCCATGGTAAAGATGCATGATTCTATCTCCATATCATTTGTAAATCGTTATTCCCTTTGAACCTATTTCTAGGTGGGTATCCATCACAAAATGACTCAATTTCTAATGGGAAAAAGTCCCATGCCTTTAGAGGTATATAATACCTTTTCTCTAGCTAATCCTTTCGTCAAAGGATCAACTAAGTTCTCTTGAGACCTAACATGATCCCCGTACAACACTAGTTGTGAGAAACTCTCTAACTATGTTGTGCTTTCTGACGTAATTGTTAATTCTTACCGTTATTAACTTGAGTTCTGTACCTTTTTGCAATACCAGGTCCTATCCTGATGGATCATAATTTGGTATCGGTTACATCCCATTGTTTATGGGTAAAAATCGTTCCCGTCGATTTGGTAAATTCGGTAGGTGGTGAAAGCTGGTTTCAAACCTAAACAAATGTGCTGCATGTGAGCACTTTATAGATTAGAGAGATCAATCTGTGCAAAACCGGCTAAACCAAGAAATGGCCGTTCCGGACTTGCTCGGTCACAAAGTGGATGAGAAGGGTTGATTTGGGAGGAAGCAAAGAAAGGTGTTGAGACGAGGAATAGTGCAGGAGTAGTGTCTCGACTTGTATCGAAAGTGAGATCTTGGAACCTTGCAAGAGATGAAAGCTTTTTGGAGAGCTTGCAAAGTTGCCTTTTTCTCTGAAAGTGTTGTATTTTCTCTGGCCGAGACTTGTTATGCAGTGAAATAGTAAGACCTATTTATACAAGTCGAGATTGAAACATACCACGCACTCATGAAGGAAGAGAGTAAAGGGTGAAATAATGGGAGGAGGTGGTAACCGTATGGTGTTCATAGGTGAAAACATTTTTCACCATTATTTCCTCTTTTATTTGACCGCTTTATTCCTATTCACGCTTTCTTAATGTGAGCGTAGTGTCTGTCGCATCTTGTGACCTTAAACCAAAACCACTGGAAAGCATCCCCCGGTTTGTGTTGATGTCTCCAGTGTTAGTTTGCACCTTGAGTGCAAGTGGCGCTGCTAGTGGCGCGTGTGGCATGTGCGGGAGGAATGTCTTTGTTGCGGGTTGCACCTCGGCGCAAGTGACAATGCAGTGCTAGTGGCGTGTGTGGAATGTGCCAATGGCATGTGTGGAATGCCTTGGTGGTAGGTCAAAGACGTTGAGTGTTAGGCTACCGGTGTGGATGTGCCAATGGTATGCGTGGTTAATTTGGATCACGGCCTTGTAAGAAAGCTACCAGTGATGCGTGTTGGCACGTGCCAATGGCATGCTCGGCCATTAGGGCCATGCCACAGTGAGAAAAGCTACCAGCGATGCAAGTTGGCATGTGCCAATGGCATGCTCGACCATTAGGGCCGTGGTCTGGTGAGAAAAGCTACAGCGAGCGTGTTGGCATGTGCCAATGGCATGCTCGGCCATTAGGGCCGTGTCTGGTGAGAAAAGCTACCGCGGCGTGATGGCATGCTCGGCCATTAGAGGCCGCGGGTCTGGTGAGGAAAGCTACCCGTGAGCGTGTTGGCATGTGCCAATGGCATGCTCGGCCATTAGGCCGTGGTGCAGTGAGAAAAGCTACCGAAGCGTGTTCGCATGTGCCAATGGCATCGTGGCCAATTTAGGTCGCGCCTTGATAGAAAAAGCTACCGGGAGCGTGTTGGCATGTGCCAATGGCATGGGTGGCCAATTTAGGTCGCGCGCTTAGTAGGAAAAGCTACCGGCCGAGCATGTTGGCATGTGCCAATGGCATGCGTGGCCAATTTGGGTCGCGCCTTGGTAGGAAAAGCTACCAATGAGCGTGTTGGCATGTGCCAATGGCATGCGTGGCCAATTTAGGTCGCGCCTTGGTAGGAAAAGCTACAGTGAGCGTGTTGGCATGTGCCAATGGCATGCGTGGCCAATTTGGGTCGCGCCTTGGTAGGAAAAGCTACCAAGGCGTGTTGGCATGCTAATGGCATGAGTGGCCAATTTGAGTCGCGCCTTGGTAGGAAAAGCTACCGTGAGCTTGTTGGCATGTCCTAATGGCATGCGTGGCCAATTTGGTCGGCGCCTTGGTAGGAAAAGCTACGGTGGCGTGTTGGCATGTGCCAATAGCATCGTGGACAATTTGAGTCGCGCCTTGGTAGAAAAGAAGCTAATGAGCGTGTTAGCATGTGCCAATGGCATGCGTGTCAATTTGGGTCGCGCCTTGGTAGGAAGCTACCAAATGGCGTGTTGGCATGTGCGATGGCGTGCGTGGCCAATTTGGAGTTCGTGCCTTGGTAGGAAAAGCTACCAGCGTGGCGTGTTGGCATGTGCCAATGGCATGCGTGGCCAATTTGGGTCGCGCCTTGGTAGGAAAAGCTACCGGTGAGCGTGTTGGCATGTACCAATGGCATGCGTGGCCAATTTGGAGTCGCGCCTTGGTAGGAAAAGCTACCGGCGAGGCGTGTTGGCATGTGCCCGATGGCATGCGTGGCCAATTTGGGTTGCGCCTTGGTAGGAAAAGCTACCAGCGGCGTGTTGGCATGTACTAATGGCATGAGTGGCCAATTTAGTCGCGCCTTGGTAGGAAAAAGCTACAGTAGCGTGTTAGCATGTCCCAATGGCATCGTGGCCAATTTAGGTCGCCTTGGTAGGAAAGCTACTGTGGCGTGTTGGCATGTGCCCAATCGCATGCGTGGCCAATTTGGGTCGCTCCTTGGTAGGAAAAGCTACCGGCAAGCGTGTTGGCATGTGCCGATGGCATGCCAATTTGGTGCGCCTTGGTAGGAAAAGCTTCTGTGGCGTGTTGGCATGTGCTAATGGCATGAGTGGCCAATTTAGTCGCGCCTTGGTAGGAAAAGCTACCAGCGTGGCGTGTTGGCATGTGCCAATGGCATGCGTGGCCAATTTGGTCGCGCCTTGGTAGGTGAAAGCTACCAACGGCGTGTTGGCATGTGCTAATGGCATGCGTGGACAATTTGAGTCGCACCTTGGTAGAAAAGCTACCAGCGTGTTGGCATGTGCCAATGGCATGCGTGGCCAATTTGGTCGCGCCTTGGTAGGAAAGCTACTGTGGCGTGTTGGAATGTGCCAATGGCATGCGTGGCCAATTTGGCCTAGGTTGCATGGTTTGCAAGCCTAGGTGCGGGCGCTACTTTGGCATGGCGCGGCTAGAGGCCAAGGTAAGTGTGTTTGGCTTGGCGTGGTGTGATTAGCGTAGCTAGGGCCAATCACAGTGTATTTGGCATGGCGCGGCTAAGCTTGGGCTAGGTGTGGCTGGCATGATTTGCCATTGGCACGGAGGGTGCGGCTAGCATGGTTGGCATGCTTTGGCGCGTTTGGTGTGGGCTGGCATGTTTTGCCATTGGCTTGGAGAGTCGGCTTAGGTGTGGCGGCATGTTTTGCCAACACGGAGGTGCTGTTAGCATGGTTAGCATGCTTTAGCGCGTTTAGTGCTGGGTGGCATGTTTTCCCCATTGGCACGCAGAGTGCGGCTAGGTATAGCTGGCATGATTTTCCATTGGCACGGAGGTGAGGCTAGCTTGGGCTAGGTGTGGTTTGCATGATTTGCCATTTACCAGGTGAATTAGGTTTAGATTCGTTGTAACCCTAATTTGAAAAACCCCCTATTAATTCTGAATACATGCATTAAATGTTCTAATAGTGTGTCACTAGTGACATTAGGTTTTGGGGTTTCTGATTTTACCCTTTGTTTAAAAACCATCAACATTAAGTCCTAGCTTAGCTCGGAGCAGGAGCTTTGTTGCGAGGTAAGCATAAGATGGTGACAAACTATCAATAGTAAACTGTAAAAGAGAATTGAGGAGAGGCTCGTCCGACCTTTTTATAAATAGGATTTGGAATCCTTGCCTCGCGATTTTGCGCAAAATCGGGAGGCTGGCACAATTGGGAAGTTAGCGTCGTGAGGAGACGAGAAGCTTAGCGGCATTGAGAAGTTGGCGCGAGTTAGGAAAACCGGCGTGCTAGCTGGTGGGGCCCGGCGCAAGGTGGGGAATGTCGGCGCTTGCCAGGCGTGACTTGGGCGGTCATTGGGAAGTTAGGCGTAGTTGGGAAATTGAGCGTGCTTGTTTGGTGGGACCGGTGCAAGGTGGGCGACATTGGGAAGATGGCGCAATTGGTGGGGACCAAGTGCAACTTAGGCGGTACTAGGGAGTTAGCGCAACTGGTGGGGCCAGGTGCGGCTTGGGCGACGTTAGAAGTCGGGCGCCCTTGTGGGCCGTTCCTTACACGCACGATTTTGGTAAAGGGAAGTCCTTCCCTATTTCAGAATCTTTACGTCCATATATATAAAATCCCTTTCTCTCATCTTGCACTTTGTTCTTTCATCTTTTCATACTAGCGGCAAAGAGAAACCGGCTTCCAGGTATGTCTTCCAGTACTTTTTCTTTTTCCCTTTTCACGTAGGTGTAAACCCTAAGAGTAGGCATTTTTATAATCCTTGCATATGATTTCTTGGCGTGCCTCTTGTAGAAAATATTGTATGTATGCAACCAAAAGGAAAATATTGCGTATATTATTCGAACGTAGGAAAGTGCTCCATATATAATTTTGAACCCGAAGAAGGATCTGCCCAGACGCGCTTGAGCTCGTATCAAATCGCCTATAGTTTTGAACCACAAGAAGAAAATCTGCGTGTGCGATTTCGAACCGGAGAGAATATTGTATATGAATCCCGAAGAAGAATCACGGTATATGTACTTCATATGACTTGAACCGTGAAATATTGCATATATGAATTCGGTCTGAAAAAGAAATCTTTTGCAGCGTGCGATTTTGAACCCGTAGAAAAATGCTCCATATATAATTTTGAACACGAAGAAGGATCTATGACGCACTTGAGCAGCCCGTATAAAATACTACGTATATAGTCTTGAACCGAAGAAGGAGAATCTTTATGAGCACTTGAGCCCGTATAAAATCTTTGCGTATATAATTTTTTGAACCACTGAAAAAATCTTTGCGTGTACAGTTTTGAGCTGATGAAGAATCGCCTTCTTTTTTTGTACTTGAGTTTTCCTTTTGTTGGCGCGGTTATGTGTCGGGGGGAGATAATTTCGTCTTTCTCGTGTGCAAATATCTTGTTACTAAGTTGTTATGAAAGAAATCCGACAAGATGTTACGAACAAAATTTCGCCTCATCGAAGGATGTTCATAGTTCCAAACCGATCACGGATGATGAATTCTTCAGCAAAACCTTGCCTCCTCGGAAAAATCACGGGTTTCTCGTGCCAATTTTGTTAATAGGTGGTGAAGGCGAAAAAGGACACGTTGGTCCGCCGAAGAGAACACCATACTGTTCTATCTTCATAAAGGGTATATTCCTCTTCCAACATTGATTTGAGGATGTGTTTAAAGCCCATTGCGTTCTTTTCGATAGATGGGTTGAGTTCATGAGTAAGGAGCACATAAATACCAACTTGACTCGGCGCCAGATTATTGATCTTTGTCGAGCTTGATGGAAATCTTGATTAGGAAGGATATCCGGGCTTGGTTGCTTTCATCTCAGAGATGGTGTTCGGACACCCATACGATCATATGTAGATGGGGTGAGATAAATTTCTCCTTGGAGAGTGTGGCTCTCTTGTTGAATCTTAGGATGTGCAGGAATCTCGGCATCCACTGAAAGTGAGGAAAATGCGGGATGACCTTGCCGCTAAGTTGGGAGATTTCGCTCGGAAAGACTCCACTGCGAAGTCGAGAGGATTACTGTCAGGAAAGAGGATGAAAAAGGTGCCTTTTCGGTGGTGGATATCTCAATGAGTTTCTGACGATTTGGAACCAAAGCGAGGCGGTGACCTTCACGTTGCGGCATTTTGGCTCTACGGTTGTCTAGGGACAATTTTGATGAAGGTTAAGCAAGAAGGAAATAAGACGAGTTGCTAGTGATTTTTGTGAAGTTGGCAAAGGTAGAGGTTCTTCCACATTGTCTTTGTTCCTTGGTTACTGTATGTGCATCGGATCACCTAGTTGCGAACATGTGAGTTTCGAATGGTTTCATGAAAGTGGATTCATATATGCACGTTGCTTTTCTGCAGCTTGGTTATGGGAGCACTTTGAGAAGTATGCTCACAGCTGGTGCCTTGATTCCGCGAGTTGGGGCGGCTCTCGAATTCTTCGGTGGGTGAACGGGCGTCAAGGGTTGGCATGAGTTTGGTTAGCCTTCTTGATAAGTCGTATGAAATCGAGTTTTCGCCCATGGCGGTAGGTTTATAGGTCGGTGACTCAAATTGACACCTTTACCGCTCCGATCATGTCTTTGTCTTCCGATTGGCAATTTGAGCGTTCTTTGAAAAACTTGTTTATTCAAAGTGCATGCCGGTTATATGCCGTCTTTCTTCATGGGTCTTTCCAGGATAGTACGCCACAATATTATTTGTCTTTCGTCACATGGGTTTCGATCAAGGGTGCCTCTTGCTTACCAGTCGGTGATTCTAAGGATTCGTGCGTGCCGCTCTCAATGCCGGTGCCCTTGAGCGGGTATCCGCCTTCCCCTTCTTTCAAGCAGGAAGAGTAACTGGAGCGACCTTTGGCTATAATGAGTTCAGTGCGATGAGTTTATTATGATCCAAGATTTTGTAAACGGCGTGGTGGAGAATGTTCGTTGTAAACCTTCCCTGTGAGTTTTGAAGAAGTATCCAATGTTGAGAGATTTCAGCGAAAGTTGCCTAGCAACTCGGAAAGTCCCAGACCGAGAGACGGAGAACGAAGAATGTGAAATCTTTGGCGGGTTCGGCGGTTTCAAAAAGATCCTCCGCGGCTCTCGTGTCTTTGAGTTCTTCCAATAACCAGGTATGTGTTGCCTCCTTGTTGGTTTGTCTCAAAACACGTGAATTTACTGAAAACATGTGTCTTGTTTCTTCCAGGGGCCGGTAGTGTTAATGCTTTGTTGCCATTGCACGTTGCCGAGGAGAGGCAATTTCTTGAAAAAGAATTCGGCTGCACCGAGGCCTACTCATAGCGGTGATGAGTCGGAGAAAGAAGAAAGTTCGACAAGTGAGAGTGATTCCTCTGCAAAGACCTTGGTTCTTTTTCGGAAGTGGTTCCTTTGAGTTTCGCGCTTCTTTTCTTTCTTCTTGTTTCTTCTTTTGAAAAATGTCTAACTCGAGAGTTCGCGGGAGGAATAGGTTCGGAGGACGATTAAGGGTGGAGCCACAATAAAACTTGCATTTGGTGACCACCACCGGTGACTTGGAGATGGGAGTTAGCCAATCGGCAAGACACGATGTGGTTCAAACGGTGGATGATTCTCACGATGGTTGCTGCCGTAGACATGGAAGAAGACCCTTTAGAGTCGTGAGGGCGATTGCAAAGCGCCATTTTGATCCGTACTTGGTTTTCCTTATCCGGTGATGTCTTTGGTTGCGTGACAAGGTCCGGCTAAGTATGAGGCGTTGTACACCGAACTGGGGAGAAATGACGGACATATGGCCACAACCAAGAGAGTCACTAGTCGATTTGCGCCGGTTAAAGCGTGTGGAAGAGGTTTTATCTTCCATCGAGGATATGCGTGAGGTAACTGGTCACACCAAGTTTCAAGATGTTATTGCCGACGGGAGCACCATCGCGACGTGTGCGTAGAAAAGGAGTTCAACACTTCGTGGTTTGTGAAGGCCTTCTTTGAGATCCAAAAGTTGAAAGATCACGAGAATCGAAAGCCTCTTCCCGAAGTCGAGGAGATTGCACGACAGGAGGTAGAACTCGAAAAGCTTTCTAAGATGTTAACTATGAAGAAGAGCGGCTCTTGAAGACGCAAAGTTGACTTTCTCAAGAAAAGCAGACCTACATTGGATGATTTTCCTTGAATGTTTCTACATTAAACTCTCATTTAGGTTCTTCTTCTTTTTTTTTGTTGAGAAACATCTTGGATGTCCCGGTTCAAAGTTAAACAGGTTTTGATAGGCAGTGGTAGCTTTTGGGGATATTGGATTATTTCGGGATGAATGGTTTTGATAATATGACTACGATTATTTTGGGAAAGGAATATTGCTTTTTTATGAAAGTGTGTGCTACTTTAGCATTAGGCACAAGACTCAAGTAGTATGACGATTTTACTAAGAAACTAAAAACAGATCGTATATCTCATTGAAGTCTAAATTTACTCACTTTATAGGTTTTTGCGAACACGCCCCTCTCCATGTAAAGGCGGCTTTCTTGATAGCATCGCTGACAAGTCCCCAATCAATCGGTAGCATCTTCGGCGAGTCCCCAGGTTTTTTCGTGTAGTTTTTACAACCGGTAACCGGGTAAATGCGGTAGTTAGTCGGATCGATTGGTAGCGTCTTGAAAGAAGTCCCCGAGTATTCTTTGTAGATTTTACAATTAATAACTTAGGGTTGTCGAGTAGTTGATTCGGATCGAGTGGTAGCATCTTGACAAGTCCCTAGTCTTCTTGTGTAGTTTTACAACTAGTAACCGGGTTATCTCGGGGTAGTTGCGTCGGATTGAGTCGCCTTCCCCTATCATCTTGACATGCCGGGGTCGAAGAAAGAGATCGACTTGATCGACATTGTAGCCGATAGATCAATCCTCCCGCTGTGGTCGCCAATTGTTTATGGGTAAAAATCGTTTCCGCCGATTTGGTAAATTCGGTAGGTGAGTGAGAAACTGGTTCAAACCCTAAACAAATGTCCGCACGTGAGCACTTTATAGATTGAGAGATCAATCTGTACAAGTCCGGCTAAACCAAGAAATGGCATTCCCAGGACTTGCTTCGGACACAAAGTGGAGGAGAAGGGTTGATTTGGGGAGGAAGCAAAGAAAGGTGTTGAGACCGAATAATTATGGGAGGTAGTGTCTCGACTTTGTATCGAGAAAGTGAGAGCTTCGGAAGCTTGCAAGAGATGAAAGCTTTTTGGAGAGCTTGCAAAGTTGCCTTTTCGAGAGTGTTGTATTTTTCTCCGGCGAGACTTGTTATCCGGGTGGAAATAGGTAAGACCTATTTATACAAGTCGAGATTGAAACGTACCACTGGCCTCATGAAGGAAGAGAGTAAAGGGTGAAATAGTGGGAGGAGGTGGTAACCGTATGGTGTTAATGGGTGAAAACGTTTTCACCATTATTTCCTCTTTTATTTGACCGCTTTATTCCTATTCACGCTTTCTTAATGTGAGCGTAGTGTACGCTTCATCTTTGTGACCGTAAACCAAAACCCTGGAAAGCATCCCCGGTTTGTGTTGATGTCTCAGTGTTGGTTGCACCTTGAGTGCAAGTGGCGCTGCTATGGGCGCGTGTGGCATGTGCCAATGGCATGTGCTGACTGCCTTTGTTGCGGGTTGCACCTCGAGCGCAAGTGACAATGCCAGAGCTGCTAGTGGCGTGTGTGGCATGTGCCAATGGCATGTGTGGAATGCCTTGGTGGTAGGTTGTACGTTGAGTGTTAGGCTACCAGTGTGGATGTGCCAATGGCATGCGTGGCTAATTTGGATCACGGCCTCGCAAGAAAGCTACCCGGTGATGCGTGTTGGCACGTGCCAATGGCATTCGGCCATTAGGGCCATGCCCAGTGAGAAAAGCTACGGCCCGATGCATGTTGGCATGCGCCAATGGCATGCTCGGCCATTAGTACGTCAAATGCTGGTGAGAAAAGCTACCCGGTGAGCGTGTTAGCATGTGCCAATGGCATGCTCGGCCATTAGGCCGTGGTGCAGTGAGAAAAGCTACAAGCGGCGTGTTGGCATGTGCCAATGGCATGCTCGGCCATTAGGGCCGTGGTGCAGTGAGAAAAGCTACGGCGAGCGTGTTGGCATGTGCCAATGGCATGCTCGGCCATTAGGGCCGTGGTGGTGAGAAAAGCTACGAGAGAGCGTGTTCGCTTGTGCCAATGGCATGCGTGGCCAATTTGGGTCGCGCCTTGATAGAAAAAGCTACCGGTGGCGTGTTGGCATGTGCCGATGGCATGCGTGGCCAATTTGGGTCGCGCCTTGGTAGGAAAAGCTACCAGCGTGGCGTGTTGGCATGTCCCAATGGCATGCGTGGCCAATTTGGGTCGCGCCTTGGTAGGAAAAAGCTACCATAGGCGTGTTGGCATGTGCCAATGGCATGCGTGGCCAATTTGGGTCGCGCCTTGGTAGGAAAAGCTACCCCGCGAGCGTGTTGGCATGTGCAATGGCATGCGTGGCCAATTTGGGTCGCGCCTTGGTTGGAAAAGCTATCAGCTTGCGTGTTGGCATGTGCCAATGGCATGCGTGGCCCAATTTAGTCGCGCCTTGGTAGGAAAAGCTACCGGCGAGCGTGTTGGCATGTGCAATGGCATGCGTGGCCAATTTGAGTCGCGCCTTGGTAGGGAAAAGCTACTGTGGCGTGTTGGCATGTGCCAATGGCATGCGTGGCCAATTTAGTCGCGCCTTGGTAGAAAAAGCTACCGACGAGCGTGTTGGCATGTGCCAATGGCATGCGTGGCCAATTTGGGTCGCGCCTTGGTAGGAAAAGCTACCCAATGAACGTGTTGGTATGTGCCAATGGCATGCGTGGCCAATTTGGCCTAGGTTGCATGGTTTGCAAGCCTAGGTGCGGGCGCTACTTTGGCATGGCGCGGCTAGGACCAAGGTAAGTGTGTTTGGCTTGGCGTGGTGTGATTAGCGTAGCTAGGGCCAAGGCGATGCATTTGGCATGGCGCGGCTAGCTTGGGCTAGGTGTGGCTGGCATGATTTGCCCGTTGGCACGGAGGGTGCGGCTAGCATGGTTGGCATGCTTTGCGGCGTTTTGGTGTGGGCGGCATGTTTTCCCATCAGCACGAGAGGTGCGTCTAGGTGTGGGCGGCATGATTTGCCATTGGCACGGAGGTGCGGCTAGCATGGTTGGCATGCTTTGGCGCGTTTGGTGTGGCTGGCATATTTTGCCATTGGCACAGAGGTGCGGCTAGGTGTGGCTGGCATGATTTTCCATTGGCACGGAGGTGAGGCTAGCTTGGGCTAGGTGTGGTTGGCATGATTTGCCATTGTCACGGAGGTGAATTAGGGTTTCGTTCGTTGTAACCCTAATTTGAAAAAATACCCCTATTAATTACTGACTACATGCATTAAATGTTCTAATAAGTGTGTCACTGGTGACATTAGGTTTTTTGGGGTTTTACGATTTTACCCTTTGTTTAAAAACCACCATCAACACCCATACAGAAATTTGAGAAAGCAAGTTTCTCAACCATCCCCGATTCTTCACTAGTTGTTGCTAGTCTTTATCAATTCAGATTTCATCGTAGATTGAGCTGAATTGTTTGTTTCTTTGACTTCAAGACCACAGCGCCACCAATGAATATTAAACAAATATCCACCGGTGGCCTTGGAGTTATACGAAGAGAGTTCCAATCGGCATCACAGTATCCTTCAAGAACTGCAGGAAACCTCTTATAGTGTAATCCTAGGTTAACGGTCTTTTTAAGATACCGCATAACCCTCTCAACTACATTCCAGTGTTCCATACCAGGGACAACTGGTAAACCTGCATAAAACCCCACTTGCATATGCAATTACCGAGTGCAGTACAATCGGTTGCATAACAAAGACTACCAATTATACTAGCATATTCTCGATTGTCTAATGCTATCACCAAAAGTATTCTTAAACAGGTTTAACACTAGCATCAAAGGGGTACTCACGGGTTTGAAATCAAAATAGTTGTACTTCTTTAAAATCTTTTCAATATAATGATATTGATCTAAATAAATACCATCATTAGTTCTAGTAATCGTAATTCCCGAGAATTACACTAGCTTCACCAAATCTTTCATTTCAAAGTTAGAATTAAGCATATTCTTAGTTTCTTCAACCACGAGAAAAGTTTGAACCAAAAATCAACAAATCATCCACATACAAACAAATCATGATGCATGCATTGTTTTTTTCAAACTTATAGTATATGCATTTGTCACTTTCATTAATTACGAAACCATGTGAAATCATCAAGTTAGCAAACTTTTCATGCCATTGCTTAGGAGCTTGTTTCAAACCATAAAGTGACTTATCTAACTTACATACTTTTTGTTCTTGGACTGGAACAACAAAACCTTCAGGTTTGTTCCTGTTTATGGGTAAAAATCGTTTCCGCCGATTTCGGTAAATTCGGTAGGTGAGTGAAACCAGTTCAAACCCTAAACAAATGTCTGCTGCGTGAGCACTTTATAGATTCGAGAGATCAATCTGTCATGAGTCGGCCTAAACCAAGAAATGGTCGTTCCGGACTTCTTGATCACAAAATGGAGGAGAAGGGTTGATTTGGGGAGGAAGCAAAGAAAGGTGTTGAGACCAGAATAGTGCAGGAGAGTAGTGTCTCGACTTGCATCAAAAAGTGAGAGCTTCGGAACCTTGCAAGAGATGAAAGCTTTTTGGAGAGCTTACAAAGTTGCCTTTTACGAGAGTGTTGTATTTTTCTCCGACCGAGACTTGTTGTCGGTGAAATAGGTAAGACCTATTTATACAAGTCGAGATTAAACGTGCCCTGGCCTCATGAAGGAAGAGAGTAAAGGGTGAAATAATGGGAGGAGGTGGTAAATCAGTATGGTGTTAATGGGTGAAAACATTTCACCGTTATTTCCTCTTTTATTTGACCGCTTTATTCCTATTCACGCTTTCTTAATATGAGCGTAAGTGTACGCTCGCATCTTGTGACCGCCAAACAAAACCACGGAAAGCATCCCCGGTTGTGTTGATGTCTCGAGTGTTGGTTGCACCTTGAGTGCAAGTGGCGCTAGGGGCGCGTGTGGCATGTGCCGATGGCATGTGCGGGAATGTCTTTGTTGCGGGTTGCACCTAGAGCACAAGTGACAATGCGGAGCTGCTAGTGGCGTGTGTGGCATGTGCCAATGGCATGTGTGGAATGCCTTGGTGGTAGGTTTGTACGTTGAGTGTTAGGCTACCGGTGTGGATGTGCCAATGGCATGCGTGGCTAATGGGATCACGGCCCATAAGAAATCTACCGGTGATGCGTGTTGGCACGCGTGCCAATGGCATGCTCGACCATTAAGGGCCATGCCACGGTGAGAAAAGCTACCATCGATGCATGTTGGCATGTGCCAATGGCATGCTCGGCCATTAAGGTCGTGGTGCAGTGAGAAAGCTACCGGCGAGCGTGTTGGCATGTGCCAATGGCATGCTCGGCCATTAGGGCCGTGGTGCAGTGAGAAAGCTACCCAGTGGCGTGTTGGCATGTGCCAATGGCATGCTCGGCCATTAGGGCCATGGTCTCAGTGAGAAAAGCTACCGGCAAAAGCGTGTTGGCATGTGCGATGGCATGCTCGGCCATTAGTGGGCGTGGTCTCAGTACGTGGAAAAACTACCGACAAAGCGTGTTGCCATGTGCCAATGGCATGCTCGGCCATTAGGGCCGTGGTCCAGTGAGAAAAGCTACCCGGCGTGTTGAATGTGCCGATGGCATGCATGGCCAATTTGGGTCGCGCCTTGATAGAAAAAGCTACCGGCTGGCGTGTTGGCATGTGCCAATGGCATGCGTGGCCAATTTGGGTCGCGCCTTGGTAGGAAAAGCTACCGACAAAGCGTGTTGGCATGTGCCAATGGCATGCGTGGCCAATTTGGGTCGCGCCTTGGTAGGAAAAGCTACCGGCGAGCGTGTTGGCATGTGCCAATGGCATGCGTGGCCAATTTGGGTCGCGCCTTGGTAGGAAAAGCTACCGGTGAGCGTGTCGGCATGTGCGAATGGCATGCGTGGCCAATTTGGAGTCGCGCCTTGGTAGGAAAAGCTACCAGCGGCGTGTTGGCATGTGCCGATGGCATGCGTGGCCAATTTGAGTCGCGTCTCGGTAGGAAAAGCTACGCGGCGTGTTGGCATGTGTGGCCAATTTGGGTCGCGCGTTGGTAGGAAAAGCTACCGGCGAGCGTGTTGGCATGTGCCAATGGCATGCGTGGCCAATTTGAGTCGCGCATTGGTAGAAAAAGCTACCAGCGAGCGTGTTGGCATGTGCCAATGGCATGCGTGGCCAATTTGGGTCGCGCCTTGGTAGGAAAAGCTACCGGCGTGCGTGTTGGCATGTGGCCAATTTGGGTCGCGCCTTGGTAGGAAAAGCTACCGGCGTGTTGGCATGTGCCAATGGCATGCGTGGCCAATTGGGGTCGCGCCTTGGTAGGAAAAGCTACCCGGCGGCGTGTTGGCATGTACCAATGGCATGCGTGGCCAATTTGAGTCGTGCCTTGGTAGAAAAAGCTACCAGCGAGCGTGTTGGCGTGTGCCAATGGCATGCATGGCCAATTTGGGTCGCGCCTTGGTAGGAAAAGCTACCAGCCGAGCGTGTTGGCATGTGCCAATGGCATGCGTGGCCAATTTGGCCTAGGTTGCATGGTTTGCAAGCCTAGGTGCGGGAGCTACTTTGGCATGGGCGACTAGGGCCAAGGTAAGTGTGTTTGGCTTGGCGTGGTTTGATTAGCGTAGCTAGGGCCAAGGCAGAGTGCATTTGGAATGACGCGGCTATCTTGGGCTCGGTGTGGCTGGCATGATTTGCCATTGGCACGGAGGTGCGGCTAGTATGGTTGGCATGTTTTGGCGCGTTTTGGTGTGGCGGCATGTTTTGCCATTGGCACAGCTAGGTGCGGCTAGGTGTGGTGGCATGATTTGCCATTGGCACGGAGAGTGCGGCTAGCATGGTTGGCATGCTTTGGCGCGTTTGGTGTGGCTAGCATGTTTTGCCATTGGCAAGCGAGTGCATTTGGATGGGTGCAGCTAGGTGTGGGTGTGGGCATGATTTTCCGTTGGCACGGAGGTGAGGCTAGCTTGGGCTAGGTGTGGTTGGCATGATTTGCCATTGTCACGGAGGTGAATTAGGGGTTTAGATTCGTTGTAACCCTAATTTGAAAAAAATATCCCTATTAATTGTATGACTACATGCATTAAATGTTCTAATAAATGTGTCACTTTGGTGACATTAGGTTTTTTGGGGTTTTACGATTTTACCCTTTGTTTAAAAACCACCATCGACATTAAGTCCCCGCTAGCTCGGAAAAGGGAGCTTTGTTGCGAGGTAAGCATAAGATGGTGACAAACTATCAATGAAATTGTAAAGAGAATTGAGGAGGCTCGTCGACCTTTTTATAAATAGGATTTGGAATCCTTTCCTACGCGAGTTTTGCGCAAAATCGGAAATTTAGCACAATTGGGAAGTTAGCAAATCGTGAGAGACGGGAAGGCTGGGCGGCATTGAGAAGTTGCGCGAGTTTGGAAAGCGCGGCGTCTGCGATTTGAGTGGGACCGGCGCAAGGTGGGGAAGAAGGCTGTCTTGGCAGCTTACCCGGTTGTGACTTGGGCGGTCATTGAGAAGTTGGCGTGAGTTGGGAAATTAGGCGTGCTAGTTTGGTGGGACCCGGTGCAAGGTGGGCGACATTGGGAAGCGAGGCGCAATTGGTGGGACCAGGTCACAACTTAAGGGCGGTATTAGGAGTTAGGCGCAAGCTGGTGGGGCCGGGTGCGGCAAGCGACGTTGGGAAGTCGGGCGCCCTTGTGGGCCGTTCCTTACACGCACGATTTTTTGGTAAAGGAAATCCTTCCCCTATTTCGGAATCTTCACGCCCATATATATAAAATCCCTTTCTCTCATCTTGCACTTTGTTCTTTCATCTTTTCATACTAGCGGCAAGAGAAGCAGAAGCTCGGGTATGTCTTCTAGTACTTTTCTTTTTCCCTTTTCACGTAGGTGTAAACCCCTAAGAGTAGGCGTTTTCATAATCCTTGCATATGATTTCTTGGCGTGCCTCTTGTAGAAAATATTGTATGTATGCAACCAAGGAAAATCATATATTATTCGAACCCGTAGGAAAGTGCTCCATATATAATTTTGAACCAAGAAGGATCTATGAGCAGCACTTGAGACCATATAAAAATCTGCGTATATAGTTTTGAACCACAGAAGAAAATTGCGTGTGCGGTTTCGAACCGTAGAGAATCTTGTATATGAATTAGAAGAAGAATACGGTATATGTACTTCATATGACTTGAACCAGTAGGAAATATTGCATATATGAATTTCGGTCTGAAAGAAATCTTTGCGCGTGCGATTTTGAACCCGTAGAAAAATGATCCATATATAATTTTGAACCCGAAGAAGGATCTTTGCGAGACGCACTTGAGCCGTATAAAATCTGCGTATATAGTCTTGAACAGAAGAAGGATACTGACGCACTTGAGCCCGTATAAAATCTTTGCGTATATAATTTTTTGAACCACGAGGAAAATCTTGCGTGTGCAGTTTTGAGCACGATAAAGAATACGCCTCTTTTTTTTTTTTTTTTTGTACTTCGGGTTTTCCTTTTGTTGGGCGCGGTTATGTGTCAGGGAGATAATTTCGTCTTTCTCCGTGTGCAGATATCTTGTTACTAAGTTGTTATGAAGAAATCCGAAAAGATGTTACCTGAACAAAATTTCGCCTCATTGAAGGATGTTCATAGTTCCAAACCGATCACGGATGATGAATTCTTCGCCAAAACCTTGCCCTGCTCGGAAAAATCACCCGGGTTTCGTGCCAATTTTGTTAACCGGTGGTGAAGATGAAAAAAGGATACGTTCGGTTCGCGAGAGAACACCATATGGTTGTCTTCATAAAGGGGTATATTCCTCTTCCAACATTGATTTCGGGATGTGTCAAAGCCCATTGCATTCTTTCGATAGATGGGTTGAGTTCATGGTGAGTAAGGAGCACATAAATACCAACTTGACTCGGCGCAGATTATTGATCTTTGTCGAGCTTGATAAATCTCAGTTAGGAAGGATATCCGGGCTTGGTTGCTTTCATATCAGAGATGGTGTTCGGACACCCATACGATCATATGTAGATGGGGTGAGATAACTTTCTCCTTGGAGAGTGTGGCTCTCTTCTTTGAATCTTAGGTAACTAGGAATCTCGGCATCCAATTATGCGAAAGTGAGGGGAAGATGCGGGATGACCTTGCCGCTAAGTTGGGAGATTTCGCTCGGAAAAGACTCTCTTTGCGAAGTCGAAGGATTCTTGTAGGAAAGAGGATGAAAGGTGCCTTTACAGTTGGTGGATATCTCAATGGTTTTAGGACGAGCTGGAACCTAAACGAGAAAGCAGTGACCTTCACGTTGCGGCATTTTTGGCTCTCACGGTTGTCTAGGGACATTTTTGATGACAGTTAAGCAAGAAGAAAATAAGACCCGAGTTGCTAGTGATTCTTTGTGAAGTTGGCAAAAGGTGAGGTTCTTCCCATTGGCAAGCTGTTCCTTGGTTCCCTGTATGTGAATCTGGATCACCTAGTTGCGAACATGCGAGTTTCGAATGGTTTCATGAAAGTGGATTCATATGTGCACGTTGCTTTTGCAAGCCTGGTTATGGGAGCACTTTGAGAAGTATGCTCTGAAACCGTTGCCTTCGATTCCCGCGTGTTGGGGCGGCTCTCAAATTCTTCGGTGGGTGAACAGTCGTCCAAGGGTTGGCATGAGTTTGGTTAGTCTTCTTGATAAGTCGTATGAAATCATTTTTCGCCCATGGCGGTAGGTTCATAGGTCGGTGACTCAAATTGACACCTTTGCTTCTCACTCGATCATGTCTTTATCTTCGATGGCAATTTTAGCGTTGCTGAAAACTTGTTTATTCAAAGCTGCATGCCCGGTTATATGCCGTCTTTCTTCATGGGGTCTTTCCCGGATAGCTGCCACAATATTGGACCGTCTTTGCTCGTCATGGGTTTCGATCAAGGGGTGCCTATTGCTTACCAGCCGGTGATTCCTAAGGATTCATTGCGTGCCGCCCTCAATGCCAGTGCCCTTGAGACGGTTATCCGCCTTCCCTTCTTTCAAGCGGGAAGAGTAACTTCGACGACCTTTGGCTATAATGAGTTCTGGTGCGATGAGTTTATTATGATCCAAGATTTTGTAAACGGCGTGGTGGAGAATGTTCATTGTAAACCTTCCCCAGCAGTTTTGAAGAAGTATCCAATGTTGAGAGATCTCAAACGAAAGTTGCCTAGCAACTCGGAAAGTCCCAGGCCGGGAGCGGAGAACGAAGAATCGTCTTTGGCGGGTTCGAAAGCGGTTTCAAAAGATCCTCCCGCAGCTCTCGTGTCTTCGTTCTTCCAATAACCCGAGTATGTGTCGCCTCCTTGTTGGTTTGTCTTAAAACACGTGAATTTACTGCTTTGAAAACATGTGTCTTGTTTCTTCCCGGGCTTCGGTAGTGTTAATGCTTTCGCTACCCTTGCACGTTGCTAGGAGATGGAAATTTCTTCTAAGAATTCGGTGGCCCACCGAGCCTACTCATAGCGGTGATGAGTCGAGAAAGAAGAAAGTTCGATAAGTGAGAGTGATTCCTTCCGGCCTTTGGTTCTTTTCGGAAGTGGTTCGGTGAGTTTCGCGCTTCTTTTCTTTCTTCTTCTATTTCTTCTTTTGAAAAATGTCTAACTCGAGTTCGCAGGAGGAATCCGGTTCGGAGGGACGATTCTAGGGTGGAGCCACACGAAAACTTGCCTTTGGTGACCACCACCGGTGACTTGAGATGGAGTTAGCCCCAATCGTCGGGCACAGATGTGGTTCAAACGGTGGATGATTCTTTGATGGTTATTGCCGTAGACATGGAAGAAGACCCTTTAGAGTCGTGAGGCCGATTCTGGGCGCCATTTTGATCCCCGTACTTGGTTCCTTATCCAGGTCATGTCTTTGGTTGGCGGTTCAAGCGTGCGGCTAAGTATGAGGCGTTGTACACCAGAATCTGGGAGAAGTACGGACATATGGCCACAACCAAGAGAGTCACTAGTCGATTTTATTTGGTTAAGCATGTGGAAGAGGCTTTATCTTCCATCGATGATATGCATGAGTATTTGGTCACACCGTTTTTGAAGACGTTATTGGATTTGGGAGCACCATCGCGACGTGTGCGTAGAAAAGGGTTCAACACTTCGTGGTTTGTCGAAGGCCTTGCTGAGATCCAAAAGTTGAAAGATGCGACAATCGAAAGCCTTTCCATTTGAGGAGATTGCACGACGGGAGGCGAGAACTCGAAAAGCTTTCTAAGATGTTAACTATGAAGAGAGCGGCTCTTGAAGACGCAAAGTTGACTTTCTCCAAGAAAAGCTGACCTCTGTTGGATGAATTTCCTTGAATGTTTCTCTGTTAAACTCTCATTTAGGTTCTTTTTATTTATTTATTTTTTTAGAAACATCTTTGGATGTCCTAGGTTCAAAGTTCGATTAGGTTTTGATAGACATTTGGTAGCTTTGGGGGATATTGGATTATTTACGGAATGAATGGTTTTGATAATATGACTCGATTATGTTTTGGGAAAGGAATATTGCTTTTATGAAAGTGTGTGCTAGCAATAGGCATAAGACTCCGTAGTATGACGATTTTACTAAGAAACTAAAAACGGTCGTATATCTTGCTTGTGATCTAAATTTACTCACTTCATAGGTTTTTGCGAACACGCCCCTCTCCATGTAAAGGCGACTTTCTTTGTAGCATCGCCATAACAAGTCCCCAATCGCCGGTAGCATCTTGGCGAGTACCGGTTTTCTCGTGTAGTTTTTGGCCTGTAACTTGTCGTCCCGGTAGTTGAGTCGGATCGAGTGGTAGCGTCTTGAGCAAGTCCCGGTTTTCTTGTGTAGTTTTTACAATTAAGCTTAGGGTTGTCACGGTAGTTGAGTCGGATCGAGTGGTAGCATCTTGGCCAAGTCCCCGTTTTCTTGTGTAGTTTTACAACTAGTGCTTAGGGTTGTCCCGGTAGTTCGTCGGATTGAGTCGCCTTCCCTATCATCTTGACATCTGGGTCGAAGAACGAGATCGAAAATCGACATTGTAGTAGATAGATCAATCCTCCCACTATGGTCACCAATTGTTTATGGGTAAAAATCGTTTAAAATCGATTTCGGTAAATTCGGTAGGTGAGTGAGAAACTGGTTCAAACCCTAAACAAATATCCGCACGTGAGCACTTTATAGATTCGAGAGATTCTGTACAAGTCCCGGCCTAAACTAAGAAATGGTTGTTCAGGACTTGCTTCGGTCACAAAGTGGAGGAGAAGGGTTGATTTGGGGAGGAAGCAAAGAAAGGTGTTGAGACCAGAATAGTGCAGGAGAGTAGTGTCTCGACTTGTATCGGAGTGAGAGCTTCGGAAGCTTGCAAGAGATGAAAGCTTTTTGAGAGCTTGCAAAAGTTGCCTTTTCTTGAGAGTGTTGTATTTTCTCGACCGAGACTTGTTGTCTGGTGAAATAGGTAAGACCTATTCATACAAGTCGAGATTGAAACGTACCCTGGCCTCAAGAAGGAAGAGAGTAAAGGGTGAAATAATGGGAGGAGGTGGTAAGTTAATGAGTGAAAACGTTTTCACCATTATTTCCTCTTTTATTTGACCGCTTTATTCCTATTCACGCTTTCTTAATGTGAGCGTAGTGTACGCTGCATCTTTGTGACCGCCAAACCCAAAACCTTGGAAAGCATCCCCGGTTTGTGTTGATGTCTCGAGTGTTGGTTGCACCTTGAGTGCAAGTGGCGCTTCTAGAGGGCGTGTGTGGCATGTGCCAATGGCATGTGCGGAATGTCTTTGTTGCGGGTTGCACCTCGAGAGCAAGTGACAATGCCAGAGCTAGTGGCGTGTGTGGAATGTGCCAATGGCATGTGTGGAATGCCTTGGTGGAAGGTTGTACATTGAGTGTTAGGCTACCGGTGTGGATGTGCCCGATGGCATGCGTGCCTAATTTGGATCACGGCCTCGTAAGAAAGCTACCAGTGATGCGTGTTGGCACGTGCCAATGGCATGCTCGGCCATTAGGGCCATGCCCTGGTGAGAAAAGCTACCAGCGATGCATGTTGGCATGTGCCAATGGCATGCTCGGCCATTAGGGCCGTGGTGTAGTGAGAAAAGCTACCAGCTAAGCGTGTTGGCATGTGCCAATGGCATGCTCGGCCATTATGGCCGTGGTGCAGTGAGAAAATCTACCCGGCGAGCGTGTTGGCACGGAGGCGAGGCTAGCTTGGGCTAGGTGTGGTTGGCATGATTTGCCATTTGTCACGGGAGGTGAATTAGGGTTTTGTTCGTTGTAACCCTAATTTGAAAAAATACCCCTATTAATTACGACTACATGCATTAAATATTCTAATAAGTGTGTCTTTGGTGACATTAGGTTTTTTGGGGTTTTACGATTTTACCCTTTGTTTAAAACCACCATCAACCGTTCCATATAAATTTCTTCTTCTAATTCACCATTCAAAAGGTCGTTATTTTAACATCCATTTGATGAACAACAAGATTATGCACAGCAGCAACAGCAATCAAAACACGAATAGAAGTCAATCTTGTAACAGGAGAATAAGTATCAAAGAAATCTACATCTTCTCTTTGTCTATAGCCTTTAGCTACCAACCTAGCTTTGTATTTGTCTACTGAACCATCAGGGTTCAACTTCTTTTTAAGTACCCATTTAAAACCTATTACTTTGCAACCAAGGGGTAAATCTGCTAGGTGCCAAGTTACATTAAGATAATGGGAGTCAATTTCATTATCTATGGCTTCCACGCCAAAAACCCGATTAAGGAGAATTAAGTGATTCTTGAAGACTAAAGGTCTTCCTCTAGAGTATAAATTTCAAAGTCGAACCAAAGTTCATCGCAGTCCTACCCCTTTTACTGCGCCTAGGTTCAATTTCAGCATCTATAGTTTCTTCATTTCTAGGTTCTTCTATTCTAAGTTCAGAACTTGTGGGTTCATAATCTTTGGTGTGCACAATACTTGTTTCGGTAAAAGAGGATCCAATTAATAATCGGTTTATCCTTGTGGAGGTGGATTGATTAATTGAGTATATCGACATCAATACGATTCTTTGTGATTAAAGGTTTTGATTGCTTAATCTTAAACGATTACTTGGTAATTGAATATAAGATAGATCTAAGAACCCGACGAAGGAGTTTATGTAGGATAAATGGAAGATCCTTTGTCCGACTCATATCACTTGGTTGAATAGAGTTGATACCAAACAAATTTGTTGTTCCTTTCTTGTTTGGAATACGAACCAAAGGAATTGTTCCAAGTACGTGACTAAGGTCGGAGCGTGGGAATACGAGACGGAACTAGGTGAAATATAGGTTTGGTTGCTTGGCCTCAACTATACGAAGTTGGTGTAATTTTGTATAGCGGCTTAATCCCAGAGTATTTAATTCTGGACAAGGTCCATGGGTTTTCTGCATTTCGGTTTCCTCGTTAACAAAATCTTTCCGTGTCATTTACTTTATATTTCCAGCATTATAATTGTTTTATTATCATTAAAGTAAATTACACAAACATTAATTCCTATTTACTTGATAAGTGAATCCTATTGTGTTTGGTTAAGTCCGAAACTTTTTATCAAGTAACATACTTCGTCGTTGTATTGTCTCGATCTCGTATCCATAGACGATCACACGAAGTGTGAACCGATTAATTGTATTGTCTCGAATCGGTCCATAGACAATCACTTTCGGAGAAAGGACTTATAGGTAGGAAAAGTTTTAGCTTGAGGTATATTTGGGTACCCTCGCCTTTTCTATTGGTATCAAATCAGGCAAACACGAAAAGATCTAACAATCTGTGTTTGGTGCGATCCAACCTATAAGAATGAACTTGAGTTCTCATGAATCGACTTCAATTAATGTACCGCTAAGATTTGACGGAACAAACTATCTATGGTGGAAATCTGCTATGAGATCTTTTCTTCAATCACGATACTTTAATTAATATTAGTGTCGATGGTTATATTCGTCAAAGATTAAAAAAATTAGAAAGCGAGTTTAAACGCTCAGTAGAGTTTCGAACGAAGAAAAGGATTTTGCAAAGCAAAATTCAGATAGTTTGAATGCTATAATACATGTTGTAAGTCGTGATCTACAACATCATGTATTAGCATATCAAACTTTGGAAAGAACCAGGATTATCTTGATCGTATTCGAAGGAAATTCTTCAGAGAAAGAAGCTAGACTTGAATAGATGATAACGACACTTTTGAAGAGTTTCATATTAAACTCTCGAGATAATTAATGCCTCTTTCTCGTAGGAAAGACTATTTCGAAAAAGGATATAGTATGCAAGATTCTCAGATCGTTGCCATCTAGATACGATTCTAAGAAGCATGCAATCGTAGAAGCAAACGATCTTTCAACTCTCTCACAAATCACACTTGTTGGAAAGTTTAAGATCTTTGATCATGAATCAAATTCTTTTCAAGGGAAAGGAATCGATTTTAAAGCTGCAAGAATTCTGAAAGCTCCTATGAAGAGGAATAGATAGATGGATGATTTGATGAGCAGACAGAGAAAATTACGATAATGAAATTGAATAATCATTGTCATTAATTACTAGACAGTTTCGAGATCTCTTAAAGAAAATAAATAAGATATTCGTTAAGGATATTTATCGATCTTCTCGCCCACATGATCGAGTCCATGTCAAAGGATCATGAAGAAGATGATAAATATCAGCCGTAGTGCTTCACGTGTAAAGGGTTTGGTCATATTGCTAAAGACTGTCCCAATCTTAAGAAATACATTGGAAGCAGGGCATTGGCTACAACTCTAGATGAGACCTCTAATTCATACGATTCTGAAGAAGAGGATACAGCTAATATTGCATTAGTTGTCAATCTTATTTCTTCCTCCTCCATTAGTGATTTACCCATTTTAAGAATGGACATGTCTTCCGATGTTATTAAATCACCTAATGGTAAAAGGAAAAATAAGACAAGATGCAAAAAATGTCTCAAAAACAGAATTGCTAAGATTTGCATATCCAATTCCAGTCAATCCCAAAATACTTCGTTAGTTCGAGGTAACAAAAGGAGACATTTTCATACTATACTAGATTAAGAACACTCTGGTTGTTCAAAATTCCATAATGAGAGAAAACTCATACTAATGCCACTTGATCGGTATTAGAATTCTTTCCTCACCTTGTGTGCCAAATCTTTGAGTGAGGAAGAAGAAAAATCAAGGCACTTTTGTGTAGATTATGAAAATAATATCTTGTATTTGAAGATATTTGATATATTCGTATTTTTAGGAATATTATATTTTCTGTAATATGAAAATTATAAAAAGATCTTTCTCTAATTTGGTCATTCCTTGTCCGAACTATGGGTCTGGATCAAATGGTTTCTCTGGAGAAGATGCTAGATCAGAAAGATCATCTTAAGACTAAGTCTGGATCGTCTCTTGGTATCAAGGAGTAAAATCGGGGAAGGGAGATTGGCTTAGCAAGAAGGAAAGAGAGAATACTCGAAGAAAGATCGAGTGTATTGAGGCATTGACACACTTTTTTGTTCAATCAAAGATGTAATTACATGTTCTTGCAGAATCCTTCACGAAAATTTCTCATCTACAAAAATTCTGGTCAAGCAACAAGGTTTTCTACTTGAAGAAATTCAAAGCTGAAGAGTAGTAATCCATCTTCATTCAACTCGATATGAAGGACTAAGTTGCAAGAGAAAAATAGACATCAATTTTGATTTCCTTCATTGGTTGTATTGGTATATTATGAATAAAACTATTATGAATAAAATTATTTGATTTATTATTTTTCTTGTGATAGTTTTCGGTTTACGTAGCCTGTGCTTGAATTCTTTTATCTTATTGCTATGTATGACTATGGGATGTTTGATTTCGGTTTTAATACCTTAATATTCGATCCCATAGATTGTGAACCCTTATGGTTTGGGTGACTTTTTGATTTAGTAGGATTAATTTCTAGCCCATGTTGGTAGGCTTTATCAAAGGATCATGAGGGGTTCTAGTAGAAACAATATGTGAAAAGTCACAATATGTTGAATCGGTTTTGGTTTAGCATAAAAGCATATGTGTTTTCGACGGTTTTCAACTTTTGCTTGCAATTGTTAAAATCGATTTTCAACCTTTCTCCTGGTAAAGCTTGATTGTTGTTATTCTTTTGTTTTTACATAAGGATGACAAAATGATGATATTTTGATATCAATTCTCCCTGGAAGAAGATGCGATCATATTGGAGAAGTGGATGCGAAATTTGAGGTAACAATCTTGTTAGTTAATTGTTAACTTGTTTAAGAAAAGCCCGAGTTTATTTCATATATTTATTTCTTTTGCTTAACAAAACTTAGGTTGATGTTTATTCCAAGATGTGTATGTGTATGTGTGTGATTCAATTGGTTAGGTTAAGAAAAACTATTGTTATCTTGCTTTATTGTGTGGTATCAATTGTTTAGGCTTACAAAATTTCAAAGACAATTGCGGTGCTTTTAATGTCTATGTTGTTTCAATTGATTTTGGTTGAGGTAAATAATTATGCAAGTTGATTTATATTGGTTTGTATGAATTATTTATGGCTTAACGAAATAAAATGTGTACGGGATGAGTTGTTTAGTCCAATTCAATTCGGATAAGAAAAACTAAGTTAATTGATCTTAGTTAGACTTATCGAAGTGAGGTTTCGGTTATTCAAGTCTAATCGAATGCCTTAACAAGAAATGCTAGTTAACTAACCTAGTACTTGTCTTGTTTAAAATTGAAAGGTCTAAGTTTATGGATAATTAGAACCTGATGAGAAAAATAAAGTTATCTTTATTTTGGTCTTATCGAATTAAGCGACTGTTTTTGTACAATCGGTTTAGCAAAGGAATAAGGTGCTTAGTTATTTTTGGTTTGCTAAACTAAAATGGAAAAATTGTTTCAGACAATTGTTTCCTTGGTAACATATCAAAATAAAACTACTTGTAGTTTTGGTTTTGATATTGGTTATCGAGAACATGATGTGTCGAACCCTCGTGCCTAACTCTATAAAGGTTGCAAGTCTTTTTGAGATTTGTAAGATTCTTTTCGTGTTGTCCTTTATTTTTTCTTTTCTTTGTCATTTTGTGACAAAAAGGGGGAGAAATATATGGAGTAAACAAGTGATACTGGTATTGATTTTATATTAATTGGTATCACTAAGGAAAAGAACATTGGTGCTTAAACGTTTTATCTAAACGAAAGAGTGAAAGCACCGATCTGGGGAGTAACATGCCATATGAAGTGGTATAACAAAGACGTGCGGATTGAATATCTACCTATCTTCCTTAGGGGGAGTATTAACTTTGTTATTATAATGTCAACAACGGCATTTTCAAATATTGAATAATAGCGATGATCATTGTCTGTTGGATTTGGTAATGAGATTTTTTATTTGTTTGTTGTAGTAAATAGGTTGTCGTTCACTCGGACGTTGTTGAGATTAAATTTAAAGGTTCAAATAATAAAAGAGAGAGTTCTGGAGCCTAGATTCCACCGCATTCATATCAATAGGTTCAATTATTTATTCTCTAGCAATTATCGCTCAATAAACAAAATAACACCGACTCTTATTTTATGATCTTAGTTAGACACTCTCAAAATAATTTTTTATAGCTTGAATCGTGTTTACAATAAAGAAAAGGAATAAAAATAAGTTAAACCGGGAGTTTGCAACGATTGTCACCGTTACAAACTCACGATTACAATTTAATCTCTGTTGCAAATGAGTTACATTACGAGTAAAACTATATTCGGAAATCGTCGTAGAAGAAGCGTAGCTAAGCGAGAATAGACCACAGTTTTAAAACGACAAACCGGAGGAGTAATCTGTTCTTCTTCGTATTCTTCATCGAAAGTGCGGAGAACAACTCGCAACTTCCGTTTTCTTCGTCTTGACTCGGTGCAACCACCCCGATCACTCCATACCCCCACTGAGACTCTAGCCATCTTATTTATACACACATCACCCAAAATATCTTCCACAATCTCAGAAATAAATCAACGATTAAAGAAAATATATTCTAATATTTTTCAAAAACACGAGCTTTTATTTCCTTTTCTTCTTCTTTCATGATGTATCTTCCAGATCATCACATCCTAAAGCCACGTTGAGAACTCTATCGGAATGATTGAAACTCTCTAAAGGCACGCGCAATTTACCAATTATACTCAAACTTCCGAAATAGACACGAGAGTATATATCTTCTCTGTTTCCTTCTCACCGATGGTTAAACCCTATTTTCTCGAATCGGGACCATTATCATTCTGTTTAGCCAAACCAGGATATTCCAAGCCAATCCCGATTTAATCTCGCCAAAACTCCCCGAAATTCTTCACAAAAACACTCGGATTTTCTCGAGAAAAACCAGTAACCCCCTCGTTGAATTAAATCTCGACAATCTAGCCAATTATAACCGAAAGGAAGACCAATACCATGCATGTTACACTCAAATGAGTCATCGAAGAGAAATTAGGCCTTTTAGTCTCACGAAAACTCAATGATTATCGAACCCTAATGTTCGTAAATGCTGCACAAATTCCTTCATTTTTGTTCTTGTTGTTTTCATCAATCTTTGATTATCCAGCCAAATATAATTGAAACAAAGCACATTACCATCCCTGTTTAGGTCCTAGCAACAAACCCATTTGATTTGACCATTGAATCTCGTTGGAACACCTCAGAAGCTAAACCCTAAATCTGCCACCATTTTCCCTCCAAAATTGAAATTCAAAAGGAAGAAGATGACCTCCCCCTTATCCTGTACGGGTGTCCCTTTAGCACTTGCCTTTTGGGGTGTAAATAGTAAGGAAGGTGTCCCTTATCCATTGAGGTGTTCCTTAGTAATTGAGGTGTCCCTTAACCAACATTGAGAGTCAAGAATAACATGTGTCCTCAGGAGTACAAAAACCACTTTTCGAGCAACTTTCTCCATAAGAGCTTATTTCACAAAAACACCTACAAATAAGTTTATTAGTGATAAAATGAGTCCCGACTAATGCATTTATGGGTGAAAATGCGTCGCACTTTCGTGCTCATCAAATTCCCCCACACTTACATTTTGCTAGTCCTCGAGCAAAACAAAAAATTGACCCATTACACGGTGGTCATATAATAAAAGAGAGTTAGACCCGCTACACAACCTGGTCATGACAAATGCCATACATAAGACGCGACAATATATTTTTTTAAAAAAAAAAAAAAAAAAAAAAAAGACCCGCTACACAGCTGGTCATAATAAGGAAATACATAAAAATAGGCCGCGACACGGTGGTCATAAGCTTAACAACTATAATAAATTTTTTTTTTTTTTTAGACCCGCTACACAGCTGGTCATAATATTTATATTTTTATTATCTTTTTAGACCCGCTCAAGAGCTGGTCACAATACGCAAGGAAATTCCTGAATAAGAATAAAAGAAAAGTTAATACCCACTCTCTCACACTTAAATATTACATTGTCCTCAATGTAATTGAGTCACCAACGTAAAAATTAAAATGGGAAATTAAAAATAAAATAAACAAAAGTAAACAAACAAACATAGATAAATAAATAATTATACCCTCTTGGACTGTACAAAAACGGATCCCCATAAACTAATAACCTCGAAAACTTGGTGATCGACCCAAAATACAATATTTACAAACAACAGCTTCACAATTATTTTATGAAAAAATGGGGACACTGAAACTGTCAGAAACCAAGATTTACCCCTAAACTAAGTTTTTACTGCACATGGAAGTGCGTAAAGAACAAAATATGGGGATTCTATTGAGATCGGGAAATTTTCAACTGGCCCATGCACGGTATTAGAAATAGGAAAATCCTCTGGGTACTTAGATGCAAAGTAATCCAGTAACACTTTAGAAGCACACAATTTAACCCTAAATTAGGCAACTTTTGGAAGTCTAGTGGTCTAGAAACAACCTCTAAGTCGGGTGAATGATCTTGTGAGGTAGATTCATCTATGGAATTAGGCGAATCATCCACGGAGGTCATCTACACGTTCATGTTTGGAACAGAGTCACTATAAGACCGATCATCATCATCATCATCATTAAATAATTTTTGGCATTCTAGAATTCTCAATCTTTGTTCCAAACTAGGTGGTGTATGTTTGTAATACTTCTCATATATAGTTTGATGTGATTCTTCACTTACCATTTGTGGAGCAAAAACTCCATACCATTGCCTATGCATATTGTTGGAGCAAAATTAATCACCCCGACAATCTTCGAGATACGAGTATGATGATCAAGAATCGCTGCCGTTAATTAGATTCTCCAAAGAATTGTTGATTAAAAATGGTGGGGGTACCTTCAAAGACACTCCGATGCTAAAATCAACAAGAGTTCTATGCAAGTAGTTTGTTAAGAAAAGGAATAGAAATTGTGTACCTTTTGTGTTGAGATTTAACCTCTATATATAGGCAGAAATAGATGTAGCTTTAGGGTTTTGATAGTTATCCTAATAACCTCCCTCATCAAGTATAAACCTCAAATAACATCCAGATTCATGATAAACCCTAATATTTACCATAATCCTCATTTATCTTATATAATATTTATCTTAAATAATAATTATAAGTATTTAAGATAATTATCCTCTTTATTTAGGATCCTGCATTTATCTCAAATATCATTAATAATTATAAATAAATAATTATTCAAGACTCTTGGGCCTCAATAATAAGCCTAGCGGGTCTCCATAATAAACCCACTGATTTCCCTAACAACCTTCCGGTTTCCACAATAAACCGGGCTAGGTTTCCATAATAAGCCGTGCGGGATTCCACAATAAACCCACCGGTTTCCATAATAAACCGGGGTTAGGCTTCCATAATAAGCCATGCGGGTTTCCACAATAAACCCACCGGTTTCCACAATAAACCGGGTTAGGCTTCCATAATAATCCGTGCGGGTTTCCACAATAAACCCACCAGGTTTCCTCAATAAACCTAGGTTAGGCTTCCACAATAAACCCATAGAGTTTCACAATAAACCAGGTTAGGCTTCCATAATAAGCCATGCGGGTTTCTACAATAAACCCACCGGTTTCCACAATAAACCGGATTAGGCTTCATAATAAGCCATGTGGGTTTCTACAATAATAACCCACCGGTTTCCACAATAAACCGGATTAGGCTTCCATAATAAGCCATGTGGGTTTCTACAATAAACCCACCGGTTTCCACAATAAACCGGATTAGGCTTCCATAATAAGCCATGTGGGTTTCTACAATAAACCCACCGGTTTCCACAATAAACCGGATTAGGCTTCCATAATAAGCCATGTGGGTTTCTACAATAAACCCACCGGTTTCCACAATAAACCGAATTGTACCGACATCAAATAGCTTGCGGTTATTACATACACTATTTTAATAGGGTACAAACATCGCCCCCTCTTAATTCTCAACTTGTTGATGGATTAATAAAATCAAAAGAAGAACTAACCTTCGTGGCTCGTTCCAATTCGCCATATGCGGTTTATCGGATAACCTTTCGTGGCCTTGGACAGCTTGTTGTGTCGATTTTCCCCACGGTCGGCTCAATAATTCAAAGTACCAAAAATGTACTTACCATCTCAAATCACTAAACACGTTCAAAGTACCAATAATATACTTAAAAACTCCATATAGTAACTACCTTAACGCCAAACATATCAGCATGTTATGTCCTCTTGCTCTTTCATTAGCTATCAAATGACTTACGTGTTGGTCTTGTAAATCTTCCAACACTTCTTTAGGATCTTGAACCCCACATTCATGATTCCCTAGTCGTTCCGGTCTGCTCTGGCACATTTATTGCCATTTGCTCCATTGTTCTTTGTAAGATATTAGTAGAACTATTTGACTTTGCATGACAATTCATTTCCTTGGTTTTTCTATTTGATAGAAAAAGCCCAATTTATCTCTTTAATAGAAAAATTATCGGGATTAAATTAATAACTCAACTGGAATTTGATAACATACCTCACTCGAATGCAAAGTTGCTCCAGTATCTTGCTAGGCACATTGATTGCCCTTATGCTCCGTGATGGCCTTGAATTTTCCGACTCAATGCTCGTGTTGCGAATAACGAATGTACAACAATCTCCGGTATGCAGGTTGGTTATCATTAGCTTTTGTCATACATTTTCTTTCACGATAATCCATCGGTTTCTACAATAAACCTTTGAGCTTCTATAATAAGCCATGTGGGTTTCCAAAATAAACCCACTAGTTTCTATAATAAACCAAATTGGGCTTCCTTAATAAGTGCGGTTAGGCTTCCTCAATAAGCAGGATGAGTTTCTTTAATACTTTTTCTTTGCTCCTTTCGCTCCATTTTAACTTCAAGCTTAATTATGTTGAAACATCTTGTTTTCGCCTTTCTCTTTATTAGAAAGACATCGCAACAACTTCCTTAATAACCAAAATACTTCGCCTTTGTAATCTCCCAAAGCGTTCGTTCGGCCCAACCCTAGCCGCCCCCATTGCTTGAATTGATGCGAAAAAGATGTCTTCTATTTTTGACTTCTCAAAACAAGTTGCCTTTAATTGCATGCTTGGCGACACTTTAGCCGCCCCAATATCTCAGAGATATTCCCAAGTAGAAAAGATGCCCCCATGAAGCAGAACTAGATCTATTATATCCGTTCCTCACTTGCTAGATGGTTCTGGGATTAAGATCAGGTAACTTTTTTGTTGCCATCTTATTTACGGGTTCATCGTGATTTTTCCTTGTAGGACCTTCACGGCTTTTGTATTTGGAACTACTCTCAACCGTCGCTTGGCCTTTGCTGATCCTTGACCCGTTGACTTTTCGATGTTCTCGACAACTTTGCTTTCTTTTCCCTTTCTGCCTTTGCATACCTATCGGCCCTATCATACAGCTCTATGAGGTTTCCCACCGGTTCAACTGCTAATGAGTTATAAATTCCAAACTCATCATACTCCATTGCATTCTTATATGTTTGCTATTATAAACCCTTCGTCCACCTTTCCAACTTCACTAACTTCCGACGAAATATCCTATTGAAATCAAAAAGTTTTCGCCAACCTCTCTATGTAAGAGAAACAAATGACTACTCTCTTTTTTTGATCCCGAGATTAATCTTGTATTGCTCGAAAAAGAATCATGACAACATTCCAAAATCCTTGATTGAATTAGGCTCTAATTGAGAGAACCAAGTCGAGCCTTAGAGTTAAAGTCATTAGAAAAGTCCGCAAAGTAGTTCGTCGTTGTATCCCCACAAACTTATCGAAGCTTGGAAACGCTGGACATGTTCCATCGGTTTCCATTTCCACCATCAAAGAAATCCTTGAACTGTGGCTGGTTGAAATTTGAAGGAGGACGGTATCGCCTTATCTTTTCGACTAACGGAGAATCCATTGACTTTTTCATGGACAGAATCTGTTGCTCTTCGTCTCTGGATTGTTTCTGTGTCAGCAATTCGTTGATCATGGCGCTAAGTCTTTTTTTGCTGAGCATTTCCTCCCTTTCGGAGTCACTTTCCGTCTCTCTTCGAATTCGTTCATTCCTGGCAGGGTCTGTCCTCCTTTTATAATGATTCTTCTCACGCCTTGATCTCCTTAGTGTCCATCATTAGTTCGATCTACTCTCCGTCCATGCCTCATACGACTTGTCCCTACTTGACTATCTCCTTCATCGTCAGGAGTACGACGATCGTAAAGGTCATTACCACGACGACCACGATAATGAACCCTTTCCTCCTCAATTCTTCTTCCGTCATCCTCGGCCCCCGCCAACGATCATCAATAACTACGTTTCGTCTTCGGGATTATCTCGGCTCTTGATGATTTGATCTTCCACTTCCAGAACGAGAGATAGATGATGCTTCCTGCTCCCTTCTTTTCTCTAACGCGACCTAAGTCGTTTGTTCTCTCTTTCCAGTTGTTACAATCGCTCACGAACTGTTAAATCGATAGGCGTCACCCGTGGGTTGTTCCCCTGTACGACGTGTGGGTTGTGTTGAACAGCAGGTGCGCTGGAGTTGTTAACTTCAGTAACCGATTGGTGATTGGTTTCAACTGCAGGTGGAACGTTGGTGTTTATGGGTGAAAATCGTTTCTGCCGATTTCGGTAAATTCGGTAGGTGAGTGAGAAACTGGTTCAAACCCTAAACAAATGTGTTGCACGTGAGCACTTTATAGATTCGAGAGATCAATCTGTACAAGTCCGGCCTAAACCAAGAAATAGCCGTTCCAGAATTGCTTCGGTCACAAAGTGGAGTAGGGCTGTCAATGGATAAAAATCCATCGTATATTGGCAATACCGATAAGGTTAAGGTTAAGGGTTATCGGATATCTCGGTATCGAGATAATATCCGTCCGAATTCAAAAATTCCATATCGATAAGGTTAAGGATAAGCTATCGGATATCGGATATTATTCGATAACTTCCGTTATCTACTCATGATACAAAAAAACTTCCAATAATTTCCGATAATTTTCGGGTTAATTTCGATTAATATTGATAATTTCCGATATTTACTTAGGAGAGACGTAATCAAATGGCTGAAGAGTAAACCTAAAGGTATTAGGTATCGAAAATTTCCGAAAATTTTATGATATAGTTATACACTAATGGTATCGGATATTAACCTAACGGAAACTCCTTAACTTAGAATACCGTTATGTTAATAAACGGATATCCGTTACGTTAAAGTTATCGGATAACGGATAACCGTTATGTCGGATATTAACCTAACGGAATCCGGATATTCGGAAACGGATACCGGAAATCGAATATCCATTGACAGCCCTAAAGTGGAGGAGAAGGGTTGATTTGGGGAGGGAAGCAAAGAAAGGTGTTGAGACGAGAATATTGCAGGGAGAGTAGTGTCTCTCGACTTGTATCGAGGAAAGTGAGCTTCGGAAGCTTGCAAGAGATGAAAGCTTTTTGGAGAGCTTGCAAAGTTGCCTTTTCTGAGAGTGTTGTATTTTTCTCCTGACCGAGACTTGTTGTCTGGTGGAAATAGGTAAGACCTATTTATACTAGTCGAGATTGAAACGTACCCTGGCCTTATGAAGGAAGAGAGTAAAGGGTTAAATAATGGGAGGAGGTGGTAACCGCATGGTGTTAATGGGTGAAAACGTTTTCACCATTATTTCCTCTTTTATTTGACCGCTTTATTCCTATTCACGCTTTCTTAATGTGAGCGTAGTGTACGCCGCATCTTTGTGGACCGCCAAACCAAAACCCCGGAAAGCATCCCGATTTGTGTTGATGTCTCGAGTGTTGGTTGCACCTTGAGTGCAAGTGGCGCTGCTAGGGCGCGTGTGGCATGTGCCAATGGCACGTGCGGAATGTCTTTGTTGCGGGTTGCACCTCGAGCGCAAGTGACAATGCCATAGCAGCTAGTGGCATGTGTGGCATGTGCCAATGGCATGTGTGGGAATGCCTTGGTGGTAGGTTGTACGTTGAGTGTTAGGCTACCAGTGTGGATGTGCCAATGGCATGCGTGGCTAACTTGGATCACGACCTTGTAAGAAAGCTACCAGTGATGCGTATTGGCACGTGCCAATGGCATGCTCGGCCATTAGGGCCATGCCACGGTGAGAAAAAGCTACAGCGATGCATGTTGGCATGTGCCAATGGCATGCTCGGACATTAGGGCCGTGGTCTGGTGAGAAAAGCTACCAGCGATGCGTGTTGGCATGTGCCAATGGCATGCTCGGCCATTAGGGCCGTGGTCTGGTGAGAAAAGCTACCAGCGAGCGTGTTGGCATGTGCCAATGGCATGCGTGGCCAATTTGGGTCGCGCCTTGGTAGGAAAAGCTACCAGCGAGCGTGTTGGCATGTGCCAATGGCATGCGTGGCCAATTTGGGTCGCGCATTGGTAGGAAAAGCTACCAGCGAGCGTGTTGGCATGTGCCAATGGCATGCGTGGCCAATTTGGGTCGTGCCTTGGTCGGAAAAGCTACCAGCGAACGTGTTGGCATGTGCAATGGCATGCGTGGCCAATTTTGGTCGCGCCTTGGTAGGAAAAGCTACCGGCGGCGTGTTGGCATGTGCCGATGGCATGCGTGGCCAATTTGGGTCGCGCCTTGGTAGGAAAATCTACCACCGAGCGTGTTGGCATGTGCCAATGGCATGTGTGGCCAATTTGGGTCGCGCCTTGGTAGGAAAAGCTACCGGCGAGCGTGTTGGCATGTGCCAATGGCATGCCTAGCCAATTTGAGTCGCGCCTTGGTAGGAAAAGCTACCATCGAGCGTGTTGGCATGTGCCAATGGCATGCGTGGCCAACTTGGGTCGCGCCTTGGTAGGAAAAGCTACCAGCGAGCGTGTTGGCATGTGCCAATGGCATGCGTGGCAGATTTGAGTCGCGCTTTGGTAGAAAAAGCTACCGGTAGCGTGTTGGCATGTGCCAATGGCATGCGTGGCCAATTTGGGGTCGCGCCTTGGTAGGAAAAGCTACCGGCGAGCGTGTTGGCATGTGCCAATGGCATGCGTGGTCAATTTGGCCTAGGTTGCATGGTTTGCAAGCCTAGGTGCGGGCTCTACTTTGGCATGGCGCGGCTAGGGCCAAGGTAAGTGTGTTTGGCTTGGCGTGGTGTGATTAGCGTAGCTAGGGCCAAAGCGAGTGCATTTGGCATGGCGCGGCTAGCTTGGGCTAGGTGTGGCTGGCATGATTTGCCATTGGAACGGAGGTGCGGCTAGCATGGTTGGCATGCTTTTGGCGCGTTTTGGTGTGGGCGGCATGTTTTGCCATTGGCACGCAGAGGTGCGGCTAGGTGTGGCCGGCATGATTTGCCACTGGCACGGAGGTGCGGTTAGCATGGTTGGCATGCTTTGGCGCGTTTGGTGTGGCTGGCATGTTTTCCCATTGGCACAGAGGTGCGGCTAGTGTGGTGGCATGATTTGCCATTGGCACGAGGTGAGGCTAGCTTGGGCTAGGTGTGGTTGGCATGTGATAAGCACGTATGTGCTACATTTTATACCCACATTTTATTTTAGTGCTTTTGTAGAAAGTACAAGGAAATCTATTCACCCGGAAAGAAAACGGCTAAATGAGAAGTTAAATGACTTTTGCGACGTAAATCACCAAATTGTGCAAAGTGACTCGCAAAGCCACCTGCTTGGCTAGCACACCACATTTCACGGCTAGCACAAAATTTATTTATTCACTCAAGTGAAACAATGAACTTGGGGGTTCTATACTCTGGATGGAATGTGGTACAACTTCCACATCAATGATGGATGACTGAAATGGGTGATGGTTGAGTTGGTTTCGCCGAGAATCCAAATGGAGGTGCTGTTATTGATGTTGCTGCCATTGCATGGCTGTAAACGAAGATGGAGTTCAGTTCACGGCACTGTACTCGAGAGAGTTGATCGTGTTTGCAGGAATGGAGATGGAGTAGCTGGTGGTCGACTCCCATGGTCTTGAACTTTGTACGAGAAGTGTGGTTGTTTTCTGGAGACGGCCAGTGGAGTTGGAGACCGGTGGTTGCTGATGGTTGCATTTTTGGAAGCCATCACAGTTGTCTGAGGAAGGTGCAGCTCGAGTTGGAGTAACTCGCGACGACGATGGAGTTGTTTGTTCAACACAGATGGAGTTCAGTGATTGAGCCGCAATGGATGAAGAAGCAACAAGGCATTAAGATCCATTTAATGGCTGACATTTTCTATGTTGGGCTGTTTGATCGAATGCAATGTTTGCAGGCGGTGATGGAGTTGAGGAGATGATTGAACGGCACTATGCCGAACTGGTGGGAGAAGGTGCTTTGAATGTCAGGAAACCAGGATATGTAGTGAAGAATTGGTATTGGTTCGTACGTGGCCTGACTTTGTTGCACTTAAGAGAAGTAACGAGTGAATGAGTTTGGACGGACAGAAAGGAGCTGATGCTCTGACCAAGATTTTAATGACCAGAGAATGGTGTTTCGCTGGAGTTCTAGCAGCACCAAAGTATGGAAATTATCGATGGAAGAAGCTCGTGTTTAAGCTTGGCAGTGAACTAAACAGAGAAGAGGAAAAGCCGGCTGCCATTGCTTGATCGGTCGGTGATGACTCTGTGACAAGGAGGGTTGACGAGAATTGGATGTATGTGGGATTTCTGGACGAACTGATTCTCGACATGAAATGATTGTTGCATCTGGTAGAAAGAGAATGGACGGACAAAATAAGCTGCTGGTGGCATAATTCTATTGGAGCTGTGGAATCGATGGAATAAAGAAGGTGTTAAGTGGCCAGTGAATCGACTGTAATGGTGAACTGATTTGCATTAGACAGACAAGAAGATAGAGGAGCTAATGGATCGAGTCTGGTTAGTCTGGCCTGCCGAGAAACCAGTGTTGAAGTGCACACTTTGCCGGTGATGTGTAGGTCGAGATTTGTATATGGACAGTAGAAAGATGATGTGGCCGAGATTTTGGAGCAACAAATGGAGCTGGACTTGGCTTGAATTTGGAAGCCGGTGGTGGATTGGGCCTGGAAATTTCAGCTGGGTCCAGTTTAGATTTTCGATAGCGCATATATAAACATCAGGGAAGAACTGACAGACGGGAGGTTGCGGCTACTGCCAAAACCAAAGAAGAGGAAACGAGCAGCAACGACGACGGTGATAAAAAGGATTACGGTTTGAAGTTTCATCGTTTCGCATCCATTTTGATTTATTTGTGATTCTCTTTTATATATTTATGGCTTTTGAGAAAGCCATGTGTTGCTAGATTTTGTGTAGCTAGGGTTAATGTTGAAACCACTTTGGGTATTAGGCTATTTAAATTGATTTATTGAGCAAAAGACCATTATGATTTGAATAGATTAATCTTTGAAATATTGTTTATTGATTGATTGAAATATTAGTTGTTGCTTCACCGGTTTTAAAACCTATGTGCGTAATTGATGGTTCTACAAATATATTTGTTCTTATTATTTGATAATCTATGCTTGGGTTAATGTCTTTGATGGGTTATTTTTAGAAAAGCCGGATAATATTTGTGAATCAATATTTTAGTTTCGTATAACTTTCTCGCTAACACAATTTGATGGTGCATGCTTGGATTTAGTCTTTTGATGTGCCATGCTTAGGGTGTCAGGTGATATTTTAAAATCTTTGTTACATATAATAGGTGATGTCGATAGAGCGAGAAAATAGACAAATATTCGGGTGTTTTGTTTCATTTCGGTAATTGAATAGAAATAGTGGTGGATACGATAAAACCCGTTACAGGAGCTTCTCGTTGAATTTATTTTGTTAGTTTAATTTTTATTATTTCTTTTTCAATTCTAAAAATCCAAAAATATTCTTTTCCGATTAATTCATTAGAATACCGATTATTGATATTTCCACCGCTCCTTATGAGGAACGACCCGTACTTGCCTCTGTCTACTAGTTAGACACCGTGCGATTGCGGTTATTATAATATAGGCGATCCCGAAAGCCTATCGGCATGATTTGCCATTGTCACGGAGGTGAATAAGGTTTTCGTTCGTTGTAACCCTAATTTGAAAAAATACCCCATATTAATTACTGACTACATGCATTAAATGTTCTAATAAGTGTGTCACTGGTGACATTAGGTTTTTTGGGGTTTTACGATTTTACCCTTTGTTTAAAAACCACCATCAACATTAAGTCCCCTGCTTAGCTCGGAACAGGAGCTTTGTTGCGAGGTAAGCATAAGATGGTGACAAACTATCAACGAAGAAGTTGTAAAGAGAATTGAGGAGGCTCGTGTGTCCTTTTTATAAATAGGATTTGGAATCCTTGCCTCTGGCAGTTTTGCGCAAAATCGGGAGGCCGGCACAATTGGGAAGTTAGCGTCGTGAAAGATAGGAAGTGGGCGGCATTGTGAAGTTGGCACGAGTTGGGAAACCGAGCGTGCTAGGTTGGTGGGACCAGACGCAAGGTGGGGAAGTTTGTGCGCGCTTGCCGGCGTGACTTGAAGGCGATCATTGGGAAGTTGGCGTGAGTTGGGAAATTGAGCGTGCTAGGCTGGTGGGGCCAAGTGCAAGGTGGGCGACATTGGGAAGCCGGGCGCAATTGGTGGGACCGGTGCAACTTGGGCGATCGGGGAGTTAGGCGCAAGCTGGTGGGACCGGTGCGGCTTAGGCGACGCGTTGGGAAGTCGGGCGCCCTTGTGGGCCACATTCCCTTACACGCACGATTTTTAGTAAAGGGAAATCCTTCCCTATTTCGGAATCTTCACGCCCATATATATAAAATCCCTTTCTCTCATCTTGCACTTTGTTCTTTCATCTTTTCATACTAGCGGCAAGAGAAACCGCTTCGAGTATGTCTTCCAAGTACTTTTGTTTTTCCGTTTTCACGTAGGTGTAAAACCTAAGAGTAGGCGTTTTCATAATCCTTGCATATGATTTCTTGGCGTGCCTCTTGTAGAAAATATTGTATGTATGCAACCAAGGAAAATCTGCGTATATTATTCGAACCCGTAGGAAAGTGATCCATATATAATTTTGAACTTAGAAGAAGGATCTGCAGACGCACTTGAGCCGTATAAAATCTGCGTATATAGTCTTGAACCCGAAGAAGGATCTTTATGACGCACTTGATCCGTATAAAATAATGCGTATATAATTTTGAACCACAGAAGAAAATACTGCGTGTGCGATTTTGAGCGATAAAGAATACGCCTTCTTCTTTTTTGTACTTCGGGTTTTCCTTTTGTTGGGCGCGGTTATGTGTCGGGAGATAATTTCATCTTTCTCCGTGTGCGGATATCTTGTTACTAAGTTGTTATGAAGAAATCCGACAAGATGTTACTCCGAACAAAATTTCGCCTCATCGAAGGATGTTCATAGTTCCAAACCAAGAACACGGATGATGAATTCTTCGCCAAAAACCTTGCCTTTGCTCGGAAAAATCACCCAGGTTTCGTGCCAATTTTGTTAACCGGTGGTGAAGATGAAAAAGGACACGTTGGGTTGCCTGCAGAACACCATACGGTTGCCTGTCTTCATAAAGGGGTATATTCCTCTTCCAACATTGATTTCGGGATGTGTCAAAGCCCATTGCGTTCTTTCGATAGATGGGTTGATTTCATGGTGAGTAAGGAGCATATAAATACCAACTTGACTCGAGCGCAGATTATTGATGCTGTCAGAGCTTGAAGAAATCTCGTTAGGAAGGATATCCGGGCTTGGTTGCTTTCATCTCGAGATGGTGTTCGGACACCCATACGATCATATGTAGATGGGGTGAGATAACTTTTCTCCTTGGAGAGTGTGGCTCTCTTCTTTGAATCTTCCTAAGTAACTGGGAATCTCAAAGATCCAATTATCGAAAGTGAGGGGAAGATGCGGGATGACCTTGCCGCTAAGTTGGGAGATTTCGCTTGGAAAGACTCCACTGCGAAGTCGAAGGATTCTGTCCGGAAAAGAGGATGAAAGGTGCCTTACGGCTGGTGGATATTTCAATGGTTCCGGGACGAGTGGAACCTAAAGCGAAAAGCGGTGACCTTCACGTTGCAGCATTTTGGCTCTCTGGTTATCTAGGGACATTTTTGATGACGGTTCGGCAAGAAGGAAATAAGACCGGAGTTGCTAGTGATTCTGTGGAAGTTGGCAAAAGGTGAGGTTCTTCCCATTGGCAAGCTGTTCCTTGGTTCCCCCCGTGTGCATCCGGATCACCTAGTTGCGAACATGCGAGTTTCGAATGGTTTCATGAAAGTGGATTCATATGTGCACGTTGCTTTTCTGCAAGCCTAGTTATGGGAGCACTTTGAGAAGTATGCTGAAACCGTTGCCTTCGATTCCGCGAGTTGGGGCGGCTCTCGAATTCTTCGGTGGGTGAACGGGCGTCCAAGGGTTGGCATGAGTTTGGTTAGTCTTCTTGATAAGTCGTATGAAATCGATTTTTCGCCCATGGCAGCCGGTTCATAGAGTCGGTGACTCAAATTGACACCTTTGCTTCTGCTCCGATCATGTCTTTGTCTTGATGGCAATTTGAGCGTTGGTGAAAACTTGTTTATTCAAAAGTCGCATGCTCGGTTATATGCCGTCTTTCCACATGGGGTCTTTCCAGATAGCTGCTTACAATATTGACCGTGCTGCTCGTCACATGGGTTTCGATCAAGGGGTGCCTCTTGCTTACCAGCCGGTGATTCCTAAGGATTCATTGCGTGCCTCTATCAATGCCAGTGCCCTTGATCCGGGTATCCGCCTTCCCTTCTTTCAAACGGGAAGAGTAACTTCGACGACCTTTGGCTATAATGAGTTCGGGTGCGATGAGTTTATTATGATCCAAGATTTTGTATGCTTCGGCGTGGTGGAGAATGTTCGTTGTAAACCTTCCCCAACAGTTTTGAAGAAGTATCCAATGTTGAGAGATCTCAAGCGAAAGTTGCCTAGCACTCGGAAAGTCCCCGAGCCGGGAGACGGAGAACGAAGAATTGTCTTTGGCGGGTTCCGGCGGTTTCAAAAGATCCTCCCGCAGCTCTCGTGTCTTTCGGTTCTTCCAATAACCAGGTATGTGTCGCCTCCTTGTTGGTTTGTCTCAAAACACGTGAATTTCGCTGAAAACATGTGTCTTGTTTCTTCCGGGGCTTCGGTAGTGTTAATACTTTCGCTTGCCCTTGCACGTTGCCAGGAGACGGCAATTTCTTCGAAGAATTCCTAGGCAGCACCGAGCCTACTCGTAGTGGTGATGAGTCGAGAAAGAAGAAAGTTGACAAGTGAGAGTGATTCCTACGGCGCACTGGTTCTTTTTCGGGAAGTGGTTCGGTGAGTTTCGAGCTTCTTTTCTTTCTTCTTCTTTTTCTTTTTTGAAAAATGTCTAACTCGAGTTCATAGGAGGAATCCAGGTTCGGAGGACGATTCGGGGTGGAGCCACACGAAACTTGCCTTTGGTGACCACCGCAGGTGACTTGGAGATGGGAGTTAGCCAATCGCCGGAGCACGAATGTGGTTCAAACGGTGGATGATTCTCTGATGGTTGCTGCCAGTAGACATGGAAGAAGACCCTTTGTGAGTCGTGAGGCCGATTGCGGCCATTTTTGATCCTCGTACTTGGTTCCTTATCCAGGTCATGTGCTGGTTGGCGGCTTAAGCGTGATGGCTAAGTATGAGGCGTTGTACACCAACTGGGAGAAGTACGGACATATGGCCACAACCAAGAGAGTCACTAGTCGATTTGCGGCTGGTTAAGCCGTGTGGAAGAGGCTTATCTTCCATCGAGGATATGCGTGAGGTAACTGGTCACACCGTTTTCAAGACGTTATTGCCGACCGGGAGCACCATCGCGACGTGTGCGTAGAAAGGAGTTCAACACTTCGTGGTTTTTCGAAGGCCTTGTACAGATCCAAAAGTTGAAAGATGCAGCAATCGAAAAGCCTTTCCGCCGAGGAGATTGCACGACGGGAGGTAGAACTCGAAAAAGATTTCTAAGATGTTAACTATGAAGAGAGCGACTCTTGAAGACGCAAAGTTGACTTTCTCCAAGAAAAGCGGACCTGTTTGTTGGATGATTTTCCTTGAATGTTTCTACATTAAACTCTCATTTAGGTTCTTCTTCTTTTTTTTTTTGAGAAACATACTGATGTCCGGTTCAAAGTTCGACCGGGTTTTGATAGACAAGGTAGCTTTTGGGGATATTGGATTATTTCGGGATGATTGGTTTTGATAATATGACTCGATTATGTTTTGGGAAAGGAATATTGCTTTTATGAAAGTGTGTGCTAGCAATAGGCACAAGACTCCGTAGTATGACGGTTTTACTAAGAAACTAAAAATGATCGTATATCTTGTGCGACCTAAATTTACTCACTTTAGGTTTTTGCGAACACGCCCTCTCCATAAAAGGCGGCTTTGTTGATAGCATCGTCCTTGACAAGTCCCCGATCGGGCCGGTAGCATCTTCGGCGAGTCCCAGGTTTTCTCGTGTAGTTTTTACAAGCGGTAACCGGTCGTGCAGTAGTTGAGTCGGATCGAGTGGTAGCGTCTTGACAAGTCGTTTTCTTGTGTAGTTTTTACAATTAGTGCTTAGGTTCTACGGTAGTTGAGTCGGATCGAGTGGTAGCATCTTCAAGAAGTCCCAGATTTTCTTGTGTAGTTTTTACAACTAGTAATCGGGTTAACGGTAGTTGCGTCGGATTGAGTCGCCTTCCTATCATCTTGACACGGGTCGAAGAACGAGATCGTGATCGACATTGTATCAGATAGATCAATCCTCCATTCGTGGTCGCCACTGTTTATGGGTAAAAATCGTTTCGCCGATTTCGGTAAATTCGGTAGGTGAGTGAGAAACTGGTTCAAACCTAAACAAATATTCGCACGTGAGCAATTTATAGATTCGAGAGATCAATCCGTGCAAGTTAGGCCTAAACCAAGAAATGGCCGCCTGGATTTGCTTCGGTCACAAAGTGGAGGAGAAGGGTTGATTTGGGGAGGAAGCAAAGAAAGGTGTTGAGACCAGAATACTGGGAGAGTAGTGTCTCGACTTGTATCGAGAAAGTGAGAGCTTCGGAAGCTTGCAAGAGATGAAAGCTTTTGGAGAGCTTGCAAAGTTGCCTTGTTGAAACCGGGTGAAAATAGGTAAGACCTATTTATACAAGTCGAGATTGAAATGACCTGGCCTCATGAAGGAAGAGAGTAAAGGGTGAAATAATGGGAGGAGATGGTAACCAGATGGTGTTAATGGGTGAAAACGTTTTCACCATTATTTCCTCTTTTATTTGACCGCTTTATTCCTATTCACGCTTTTCTTAATGTGAGCGTAGTGTACGCTGCATGTTGTGACCGCCAAACCAAAACCCGGGAAAGCATCCCTGACTTGTGTTGATGTCTCGAGTGTTGGTTGCACCTTGAGTGCAAATGGCCCTGCTAGGGGCGCGTGTGGCATGTGCAGAATGCCTTTGTTGCGGGTTGCACCTCGGCGCAGTGACAATGCCGGAGCCGCTAGTGGCGTGTGTGGCATGTGCCAATGGCATGTGTGGAATGCCTTGGTGGTAGGTTGTACGTTGAGTGTTAGGCTACCGAGTGTGGATGTGCCAATGGCATGCGTGGCTAACTTGATCACGGCCTTGTAAGAAAGCTACCGGTGATGCGTGTTGGCGCGTGCCAATGGCATGTTTCTCGCCCGTAGGGCCATGCCCTGGTGAGAAAAGCTGCTCGCCGATGCATGTTGGCATGTGCCAATGGCATGCTCGGCCATTAGGGCCGTCGTCTGGTGAGAAAAGCTACAAGCGAGCGTGTTGGCATGTGCCAATGGCATGCTCGGCCATTAGGGCCAGTCTCAGGAGAAAAGCTACCGGCGAGCGTGTTGGCATGTGCCCGATGGCATGCGTGGCCAATTTGGTCGCGCCATAGAAAAAGCTACCAACCGAGCGTGTTGGCATGTGCCAATGGCATGCGTGGCCAATTTGGGTCGCGCCTTGGTAGGAAAAGCTACCGGCTGAGCGTCTTGCATGTGCGATGGCATGCGTGTGGCCAATTTGGGCCGCCCTTGGTAGGAAAAGCTACCAGCGTGTTGGCATGTGCCAATGGCATGCGTGGCCAATTTGGGTCGCGCTCCAGTAGGAAAAGCTACTAGCGAGCGTGTTGGCATGTGTCAATGGAATGCGTGGCCAATTGGGTCGCGCCTTGGTAGGAAAAGCTACCGCGAGCGTGTTAGCATGTGCCAATGGCATGCGTGGCCAATTTGGGTCGCGCCTTGGTAGGAAAAGATACCGAGTAGCGTGTTGGGGCATGCGTGGCCAATTTGAGTCGCGCCTTGGTGGAAAAGCTACCAGCGAGCGTGTTGGCATGTGCCAATGGCATGCGTGGCCACTCTGGGTCGCGCCTTGGTAGGAAAAGCTACCGGCGACGTGTTGGCATGTACCAATGGCATGCGTGGCCAATTTTAGTCGCGCCTTGGTAGAAAAAGCTACCAGCGAGTCGTGTTGGCATGTGCCAATGGCATGCGTGGCCAATTTGGGTCGCGCCTTGGTAGAAAAAGCTACCAGCGAGCGTGTTGGCATGTGCTAATGGCATGCGTGGCCAATTTGGCCTAGGTTGCATGGTTTGCAAGCCTAGGTGCGGGCGCTACTTTGGCATGGCGCGGCTAGGGCCAAGGTAAGTGTGTTTGGCTTGGCGTGGTGTGATTAGCGTAGCTAGGGCCAAAGGCAAAAGAGTGCATTTGGCATGGCGCGGCTAGCTTGGGCTAGGTGTGGTCGGCATGATTTTCCATTGGCACGGAGGTGCGGCTAGCATGGTTGGCATTCTTTGGCGCATTTTGGTGTGGTCGGCATGTTTTGCCATTGGCAATGAGAGGTGCGGCTAGGTGTATTGGCATGATTTGCCATTGGCACGGAGGTGCGGCTAGCATGGTGGCATGCTTTGGCGCGTTTATGTGGCTGGCATATTTTGCCATTGGCACAGAGGTGCGGCTAGGTGTGGCGGGCATGATTTTCCATTGGCACTGGAGGTGAGGCTAGCTTGGGCTAGGTGTGGTTGGCATGATTTGCCATCAATACTGAAGGTGAATTAGGTTTCGTTCATTTGTAACCTAATTTGAAAAAATACCCCATATTAATTACGACTACATGCATTAAATGTTCTAATAAGTGTGTCACTTTGGTGACATTAGGTTTTTGGGTTTTACGATTTTACCCTTTGTTTAAAAACCACCATCAACAGTTGGTTTTGAAGCGCAAGTGGTCGTTAGTTGCAAATGCAGTGTGGTGTTAGCCCCGACCTGACGGTGGATCATTGGCTCGAGCTCGCATGCCTCGCTTAGCAATATCTTCTTCTCGGAGGCGCCGGCTGTTTGGATGTCGGCCAAGACTCCCCTTGATGTCGGACTCTCCATCTAGTGGTCGGAGGTGGGGATCTATTTACCAACACGTAATTCACCCTTGGAATGGTCCCCTCAGAACGTGAACGAGAAGTCGCAGCTGTTCATGACCCCGACGCCGATCTCCCATCCCTTTCGTCGAATCTTTGGACAATAACGCTCCTCAAAGTTCGAGTATTAGCTTGCTGAGTCGATTGATTCCAAGCGGGTATTTGCATTCATCTCAAGTCGATCCGCATCTGACAGTATTCATCATAGTGAAGCTTGGGTGAGGCTTCCAACACTTTCCAGAAAAGTTACGATCCTTTTTGGGACTTTAAAAAAGTTAGGATCCTTCCGAGACTTCCTGAAAAGTTGAGATCTTTTTGAGATTTTCCGAAAAGTTGCGATATTTCCGAGCCTTTCTGAAAAGTTGTGCTGTTTGTACACCTTTCAGAAAACTTGGGCTACTTCTGCGACTTTCAGAAACGTTGAGATATTTCTGAGACTTTCGAAAAACTTGTGCTAATTCTGCGACTTTCAGAATCGTTGAGATATTTTTGAGACTTTCGGAAAAGTTGCGTTATTTCCGAGCCTTTCTGAAAAGTTGTGCTGTTTCTGCACCTTTCAGAAACCTTGAGCTACTTCTGCACCTTTCGAAAACTTGGGCTACTTCTGCGACTTTCAGAAACGTTGAGATATTTCTGAGACTTTCGGAAAACTTGTGCTATTTCTGAGACTTTTCTGTAATAAAGTGATTTTGAAACCCTAATTACGAAAATCACTTGGAAAAACTTCAAAACTTCGGAGAACACGATCCTTTCACGTTGGTCCCCTTAGTGCGCCAAAAGATGTTGGAGCAAAATTAATCACCCCAACAATCTTCGAGATACGAGTATGATGATCGAATCGCCGCAGATTAATTAGATTCTCCAAAGAATTGTTGATTGAAAATGGTGGGGGTACCCGCAAAGACACTCCGATGCTAAAATCAACAAGAGTTCTATGCAAGTAGGTTGTTAAGAAAAGGAATAGAAATTGTGTACCTTTTGTGTTGAGATTTAGCCTTTTTATATAAGGCGGAAATAGATGTAGCTTTAGGGTTTTGATAGTTATCCTAATAACCTCCCTCATAATTATAAACCTCAAATAACATCCAGATTCATGATAAACCCTAATATTTACCATAATCCTCATTTATCTTAAATAATATTTATCTTAAATAATAATTATAAGTATTTATAATTATCCTCTTTATTTAGGATCCTGCATTTATCTCAAATATCATTAATAATTATAAATAAATAATTATTCAAGACTCTTGGGCCTCGATAATAAGCCTAGCGGGTCTCCATAATAAACCCTTTGATTTCCCTAACAACCTTAGGTTTCCACAATAAACCGGCTAGGTTTCTCCATAATAAGCCGTGCGGGTTTCCACATAAACCCACCGGTTTCCACAATAAACCGGGTTAGGCTTACATAATAAGCCATGCGGGTTTCCACAATAAACCCACCGATTTCCACAATAAACCCACCGGTTTCCACAATAAACCGGGTTAGACTTCCATAATAAGCCGTGCGGGTTTCCACAATAAACCCACGGTTTCCACAATAAACCGGGTTAGGCTTCCATAATAAGCCATGCGGGTTTCCACAATAAACCCACCGGTTTCCTCAATAAACCGGGTTAGGCTTCCATAATAAGCCATGCGGGTTTCCACAATAAACCGGGCTAGGCTTCCATAATAAGCCATGCGGGTTTCTACAATAAACCCACCGGTTTCCACAATAAATCGGATTAGGCTTCCATAATAAGCCATGTGGGTTTCTACATAAAACCCAATAGGTTTCCACAATAAACCGGATTAGGCTTCCATAATAAGCCATGTGGGTTTCTACAATAAACCCACCGGTTTCCACAATAAACCGGATTAGGCTTCCATAATAAGCCATGTGGGTTTCTACAATAAACCCACCGGTTTCCACAATAAACCGAATTGTACCGACATCAAATAGCTTGTGCGGTACGCACATACACTATTTTAATAGGGTACAAACACATATATTCACCAAGCGTCATCTCCGATGAAGTTGCACGATAATTTGAATTTCTACGCATATATTCCGTGATCGTCATCGTAGGTGACGTCTCCTCGAGAAGAATTCATCATCCTCAAAAGTCCCCGAAAATAAATACAAAAAGAAACGCATAAAAAGGAAAAAATAAAATCTAAAACGAAATGAAAATACTCGTACAAAATAAACGAAAATAAACCTAAAAATTAATCTAAAAACAACTCCGCGTGGCGGCGCCAAAATTAATGAGATTTTTTTTTGTTGTAGTAAATAGGTTGTCTTTCACTCGGATGTTGTTGAGATTAAATTTAAAGGTTCAAATAATAAAAGAGAGAGTTATTGGGCCTAGGATTCCACCGCATTCATATCAATAGGTTCAATTATTTATTCTTCAAGAATTATCGCTCAATAAACAAAATTACACCGACTCTTATTTTGCCAAGGTAGATTCTCCAAATATTAGTTATAAATCGTAAGCATGGGACATCAAACATCTAAGCAAGCATGACCCATCTAATAAAATGATAACTAATTTTTTCAAATCATAAAACAATTTAAAATAAATGCAAAAGTCATAAAAAGAATAAAATAAATTCACCCAATTATGAAGTTCGGCTTAAAATCGAGCCCAGTGCCTGGGTTTAACTCCTCATGTTGTAGACACTCTCAAAATAATTTTTTATAGCTCGAATCGTGTTTACAATACGGAAAAGGAGTAAAATAAGTTACACGGGAGTTTGCAACGATTGTCGGCCGTTACAAACTTACAGATTTACAATTTAATATCTGTTGCAAATGAAATGTTACTGAGAAAACTATATTCGGAAAGCTGTCGTAGAAGAGCGCTGGCTAAAGCGAGAATAGACCACATGATTTTAAAACGACAAACCGAGGAAGTAATGTTCTTCTTCGTATTCTTCGCACTTTGAAAGTGCGAGAACAACTTTGCAACTTCCGTTTCTTCGTCTTGACTCGGTCTCAACCGTCTCTCCATACCCCCACTTTGAGACTCGAACCATCTTATTTATACACACAGACACCCAAAATATCTTCCACAATCTCCGAAATAAATCATGATTTAAGAAAATATATATGGAATATTTTTCTTCAAAACACGGGATTTTATTTCCTTTTCTTCTTCTTTCATGATGTATCTTCCGTCATCACAATCCATCACGTTGAGAACTCTATCGGAACGATTTGAAACTCTCTAAAGGCACGCGCAATCTACCAATTACAAATCAAACTTCCCGAAATAGACCCGAGAGTATATATCTTCTCCTGTTTCCTTCTCACCGATGGTTAAACCCTATTTTATCAACAGGACCATATCATTTTCTGTTTAGCCAAACCGGGATATTCCAAGCCAATCCTAGCGATTTAATCTCGCCAAACTCTCGAAATCCTTCACGAAACACTCGGATTTTCTCGAGAAAAACCCGTAACCCCCGTGAATTAAATCTCGACAATCTAGCCAATTCTAACCGAAAGGAAGACCCATACCATGCCTGTTACACTCAACTGAGTCATCGAAGAGAAATTAGGCCTTTTAGTCTCACTAAAACTCAACTGATTATCGAACCCTAATTCTGTTCGTAAGCTGCACAAATTCCCGCCATTTTTGTTCTTGCTGTTTTCATCAATCTTTGATTATCCCGCCAAATATAATCAGGAAACAAAGCACATTACCATCGTCGTTTAGGTTCTAGCAACAAACCCGATTGATTTCAAGCCATTGAATCTCGTTCGAACACCTCCGAAGCTAAACCCTAAATCTGCCACCATTTTTCCCGCTTAAAATTGAAATTCAAAAGGAAGAAGATGACCTCCCCCTTATCCCTGTACGGGTGTCCTTTAGCACTTGCCTTATGGGGTGTAAATAGTAAGGAAGGTGTCCCCTTATCCGTTGAGGTGTTCCTTAGTAATTGAGGTGTCCCTTAACCAACATTGAGAGTCCGAATAACATGTGTCCTTCGGGGTACAAAAACCACTTTTCGAGCAACTTTCTCCATAAGAGCTTATTTCACAAAAACACCTACAAATAAGTTTATTAGTGATAAAATGAGTCCCAGCTAATGCATTTATGGGTGAAAATGCGTCGCACTTTCGTGCTCATCATTTGGGAATGAAGCGTTTGTGTAATGAATTATTGTAATTTGTTTATCCATATGATGTAAGAGTTTTGTCACTAAAATTGACAAAGGGAGAGATTGTTAGAGCGTAGCTCGTTTGAACCCACCAAGCGTTGGTATGTCAAGTTTGGTTGTCATATTTTAGTAAATCAAAACTCATGTTAAGAGTCACTTGATTATGTACTAGAGTCAACTTCGTATAGGTTAGCTTGAAAGTATGAGGATAAAAGAAATTACAAGTATTGTGAAGCCTTGAAGATGTGAAGAAGCAAGGAGCTACAACGACAACAATCATCCTTCCACTCGAGGTTAGTGATATTTGACTTGAACTGTTTCATTACCTAACGTATCTTTCAAGTCGTGCATATTGAAAACAAACGTAAAGCATATTTGAACTCTAGATAGACATAATATTAAGGAATACAATACGAGGTTTATTGCTTAACCATTAAACTTTGTAGATAAGACATCGCCATAATCATTTGAATGCTATTGTGATTATGTATGGGTATGAGGTGAGGATTTCATCCTAGGTAACAATGTTTTACATGTGTTTAAGGAAGTAAGTTCATAAACTTGTTTATGAGTCGAAAAGGAAACCGCCCGGCGTTATTGGTTTTGTTATTCATTGCATATCTTATGAAAAACCAATATGTGTGATTGAGTATAACCGTTCACAACTTGTTGTGTTCTTGGTAGAAATATTCACAAAGGCCTGACTTATGTATTGGTATGACTTTTATTAGTAAAACCATCTTAAGTAATCACCTAAGATGGTATGATCGGGTTTGTGATTTTATGTATGACCAAATATTGGAAAGGGGAACCGATCCTAGTAATTAAGAGGTGCAATACATCACAAAGGGGAACCGATCCTTTTATGAGGTGCAGCAAGGTTTATAGCAGAAAGGGGAACCGATCCTATGGACATGTGCAACCCATATATGTTAGATACCATATATGTGGGGAACCGATCCTAATACCTAGTCAACCGAATCTTTTAATTAAGGTATTTAACTTCATTTTGTAGGGAAATAAGAATTAGTAATGTGCATTTACTAATTAGAGATTTTCCGAGAGATTTCGATTGTTAATTTTGGATAGAGCATTTCCAAAAATTATGAAAACCGATTTTGTGCTTTAATGAATATCTTGAGAATATTTTCGGTTTGGAAATTCTTGGTGTCCAAACTTCCTTGTCTATAAATACTTGAAGTTTGCCTTTCTATCAAACTAATCCTTGGGTAACAACAGACTTCCTCTTTTGTTGTTGTTCTTGGTAAAGCCGCTATTAGGAGAGGAGAGTAACCTAATTAGGAAGAAATCTCTTCAGTAGCCAAGTGATTTAAACTCTTCTTTGGGATTGAGAAGCTCAGCGTGTCTGGTTGGTGGGAAACTAGATAATTGCGTTTTATCTTTTTTTTTTCATTGATTTGATTGACTAACGGTGGTTGAACTTTGATTGCACCCTAGTTTGTTTATGCTTGAGAATCTTCTCTTCGATATAAGATTCATTCAAACTAGTTCGTAGTTTCGACAAGGAGGATCTTTAGACTGTTGTGAGTTCTAAAGATGATCTTGTGATAATCCATTGTTAACGAGCACTGCTCTGTGCGTGATTGGTCACAAGAGATTCAAGTGATTGTGTGCAGGTGTTTATTGAAGATCTAAGAAGATTTGAAGACGGAGAAGATATCGAAGATTTCTGATTTGTGGGTTCATAATCTTTGGTTTACATAATACTTGTTTCGGTAAAAGAGGATCCAATTAATACTCGGTTTATCCTTGTGTTAAATTGGATTTATTAATCGAGTAGCTCGGCATCAATACGATTCTTTGTGATTAAAGTTATTGATTGCTTAATCTTAAACGATTACTTATGTGAGGGCAAAAGATCAACTCGCTATGTGGCGTAAGATTAGGAGTCGAAGTATCCTACTAAAATACAACCATATACACAATATATACCCAAACACTTAGTCTTGTCCTATCTAGTCAGCCCTAGGGGCATATTTGTAATTAATGTAACCACCTACCCTATAAAGAGAAAGAGAAACAAATTAGGATCGGGATCGGGATCTTTGGATGGTCTCTAGCTAAGGATAACATCCTTCTTCTTCCTTAGAGCTCCATGAGAGCCTCTCCAATGGAGATCATGTAACACCACATATCATAGTGAAACCCCCATGGATGTAGGTCACCATTGACCAAATCACGTAAAAAAATATGTATCTCCTTTACTTTCATGTTCTTTTATCTTCTTTTATGTATGTTTGATGTGTTTTGATGGTTAAGATCATCTTGGGTGTAATAGCAGAAAAGATGCAACTACATTTTGGCGCTAGAAACTCGTGTAAGAACGTTAATACTTCACTACCAGCAAGTTCTGTAAGAGATCCGGTAAGATCCAGTTGAAACAAGTGCTTCAAGGGTATTCTTGTCAAACAGATTCAAGAGCTTCAGACAACAAAAGTTTGTCTCGTCCAAACGAAGCCTAACAAAAAGAATGAGAAAACGAAATCTCTACACCGGAGAGCACAAAGAAAACTCCAACAGCAATGAAACCAGCAAGTTTCCATCAACAATTCACCGAGAAACAAATCTTTCTCTTCGTATCTCTTTATCTTCTTCTTAATATTTCAGATCTATAAGATTTACAACAAAAATTGTTGGAAAAATATATTTCAAAAGCTACGGCTTCTTCTTTATAGGAAATCAGTTCTCTTAAAGAGTCTTGATTAAAACTGATTTTCGATTATAAATCTACAATCAGTAGATGATATTCTTCAAACCGATTGAAGTTTTTCTCAAAAGCACTAAGAGTCAGCATCTTAGCCTGATTAGGAGCTTCTTTCTTCACCGTCTCTTCATACTGTCTCACACATCGGAGGAATTGACTAACTTTGAGTTGTTGTTACAGAAAATTGGTGATGCACGAAGTCACATCGGAGCAGCAACAGCAGCTCAGGATTACAGGCTATCATCCACATTGCCACACCTCGTGACCAACTCGATCCAATCGGACAGACAATCAACCAAATGGAGGAGAAAGAGACGTCGTTCAGTTGCTGAGAAAAAAACTCCAGCAGAAAGATGAATAGAACCTCAAAAGATGGTGGACGAACTCACACGAAGCAGTTCACAATTACAGGCTGCCCTTAACAGCTTAGCCGGAATTAGGGCTTCTTGTCTTCAATCTCTCCTCGTGTCTTTCACAACAATTCTCAAACGAGTCTATTCGTATGGTGCTTGATCACTTGAATGATTTGTCATTTCAGAAAAATGGTGCCGAGCGAAATCACATCGTAGCAGCTTTGGTTACAGACTACCATCAGTACCATCTCGAGAAGAACTACAGAGTCAATCGGACTCAATCCATATCGGAGCAACAGTCTTGGCCAGACAATGACAAAGCTCAACCCACATCGGACTAGGAGCGATGTCAGGCTGAAACCAACCAGCACGATAAGAGCGAACCAGAGCGATGTCGGACTCACCAGTCATCGGAATGGAGCATGAACTCGAACCGTGACAGCTATATCGGACTCAATAGTTCATCTCCGAGCATCAATCTCGGACGAACAATCTAAGCTCAGTCTATATCGGACCAGAGCAACATCGGAGCCAAAGTCAGTCAGCACGATGATGACTCAACAATGTTCGGACTCATCAGCTTATTTCCGAGCACTAATCTCGGACAGACAATTAACAGGACAGCCAGAGCATGAACTCAGATGCCTCAACATCTCGGCTTGGGCTTATTTTCTCTATATCTCTTCGATACTTTCTTATCGTGAATTGCCGAACCCTTCAATTCCATTACATGATTACTAACTTGATTGACTTGCTGTTACAGAAAGATGATGACGAACGAAGTCGCATCGCAGCAGCAATGTCGAACAGATCCTCACGATTGGATCGGACAGGTAACTCTCATCAACTCGTGGAGAAACACTAGCACGATGGGAGCCAGCTAGAGCTCGGACAGTTCAATTGCAGCAACCATCTCGTACTGACGAGGCAATCAGCAATATGAGAGCCAATCAGAGCTCGGACTCACCAGTCATCTCCGAGCACCAACCTCGGACAGGCAACTCTCACCAACTCGTTGAGAAGCAACCAACACGATGGGAGCCAACCAGAGCACGATCGGACTCACCAGTCATCAGTGCACGAACGATATCGGAAATAGAATCCATATCGCACAGCTCAACTCGGAGCAGCCATCTCGGACAGTCAACTATGGTCGACTCTTATGAAATCTATCAGCACGATGATGCTCACCGAGATCGGACAGACATTCAACACACAACCCATATCGTACCATAGGCGATGATGTCGGACACGATTAAGATCGTATAGTGAATAAGCAATCAGCTCGGACTCATCAGTTCATCTCCAAACATAACTCGGATAACATTCCTTCCCCTATCTCTTGATTTCATTCATACTTGACATGCCATATTGTGCAGTCTTTTGATTAATGGCTAATTAAATGCTTAATATCTAAATACTTAAATTAGTATTTAAAACCCTTGAATCGAATAAAATTTGATGCCTTTCCTATTCAACAGGTACATACTATATGCTGTACAGAGGTACTCCTCTATGGTCTCTATTTATGATGGTCGTTTCAAGACCCATAATCGGATGTTGTGAAAGCATTCATCCAGGAACATCCACAATGGTGCATCCTTGCTGGCGAAGCTCACCACGATTCGAGAGAAATAAGCTAAACAGGAGCATTCTTATCTCCCTATTTCTGAAATTCATTATCTTGCATCACTTCTAAAATAGTCAAATGCAATCCATGAAGTCTGAATAGCGTATCCAGCATACTATAAAAACAACATGTGTTTAGTTACAGTTCACAATTACTGTTAGCATTTTTAATACATGATAATTTGTCTTTCTTGAATGGTTATTAACCTTTAATTGAAATACACAGGGGATGGAATAAATCGCCAGTGCAAAAGAAAAATGGACATGGTCCAATAAGCAACTATCTAGCTTACCAGCAGGATAAGTATCTATAGTCTCAGAGAGCAACTGCAGTGTTGGGATCAAAACCAAAGACTAAAGAGCAAAAAAAAAGACCAAATTTTGGGTTTAGTAGGTGTTCAAACACTACGGGGAAGGAGTAAAATTGATGGGCGCAACATAAAGTTGCACACAATCAAAGCGTAACTTTAAGTTGCGCCCCATTATTTTTTTTTTTTTTTTATTCGGGCGTAACTTTGAGTTATGCCCCAATTTTTTTTTGTCTTTTATCGTCGGGCGGAGTTATAAATTACGCACTTGTTCGGCAGAATTTAAAGTTACGCCCGACTAAAACCAAACTAAAGACTATATTTGGTCCGGTTTTAGTTTTAGTCTGTTTCTTTGATCTTTATTCTTATCCACTTTGCATAAGTTTCGGACCAAAATTTTAGTTTTGGTCTCCCACTGTGGATGCTCTCAAAGACTTAACTTTACATATACTTGTATAAGTAACTGAATACTGTAGAATCACATGATAATGTTACTCTAAGTGACACCTTATTACAAGGGTTAGATAGAATCACTCAAATGAATTGAATGCTTTAGAAGTATACTTTAGCATCGATATAACACATTAGAATTGCTTGCCTATTGAATGAGCAACACCAACTCGCTAATAAAGAGTAGTATGCCACCAGTGCATTTCATTTCATTTTGAACATAAGCTCCAAGTAGCCAATCCATGTATGCTCACATAATAATGTAGTAGCTAAAGAACCATTTTACTGTATTCAGTGATGTTCAAAAATAAGAACCATGCTCATGTCATCTAACATGCCATTCATAATAAATTATCTAACATGCCATTCATAATAAATTATCATCCCATATAAACAACTGTGGAACCCAAAAATTCCACTGAAAGTTTCTTTTCTTGCTTAGGCACTATGTTACAAAGGAGCTCCTACTCTGGACTATCTACTGAAGGCTGGGAAAGTTACTAATAGCTTATGTTTATTGTGTCAGTCTGAACAAGAGACAAACAACCATCCTTTCTTGCATTGTTCGAGAAATAAGGAAAGTTTGGCACTATTTCTTGGACAGCTTTGGAGCTCAATGGGTGTTTGCAGAGGATGTTAAAGCTAATCTATGGGAGTGGTCAAACAAAAAGAGCACAAACATAATCAAGAAAATTTGGGGTTTACTGCCTTTTGCGATTTGGTGGACTATATGGACAGAGAGAAACAATAGACTTTATAGGAATCTCGAAGGAATTCAGACCAAGCGATTATTTCTGTCAAATGCACTTTGTTCAATTGGTACGTGGCGCGACTATTACCAAAGATCAAAGACCAAAAAAAAAAGACCAAATTTTAGTTTGGTCCGCGGTGTGATGCGGTGGGTGCCGACTAAATTTGGTGGGCGGAACATATAAGTTCGCCTGGTGTGGGAAGCGAACATTTTATCCCCGCCCGACTAAAAAAAAAAAAAAAAATGGGGCGAACATATAATGTTCGCCCTGGTGTGGGATCACATATAATGTTCGCCCCACACCGGGCGAACTTTATATGTTCGCCTCAAAAAAAAAAAAAAAAAAAAAGATGGGGCGAACATTTTACCCCCGCTTGGTGTGGGGCGTAAACTATATCCCCGCCGGGTGTGGGGGGGTAAACTTTAAGTTCGCCTGGTTTTGGGGCGAACATTATATGAACGCTCGACTATATTTGGGTTTAGTCTTTGGTCCCCGTCCAAATATAATCGCCCACTTTGTTCATTTAGTCCGGTATTTGGTCGATGGTACGTTCCGCTACGCCTGGTTCGGAGACCAAATAAATGGGTTTAGTCGCCACTGCAGAGTTGCTCTAATATGTAACCTGGATGCAATGGTGAGCGGCAATTAGTCTTTTCTGGCCGCTTTGTAACTCTTAACTTCTCATCTTTTCGATGAGAGTTATTTCTTAATTAATTTTGCCTTTTGCTTTGTCAAAAAAAATAAATAATAATAAATTATCATAATATAATATGCATAAAATGCATAAAATGCTTTACATGCTCAATGCATTCATCTCGGATCGGTCACGACAACGGTATTCGATCCTATGAAGCACGGATCGATACGGGGGATACGGATACGGGGATACGATACGGGGATTCGTCAATTTTCAAAAAATGGGGATACGGGATACGTTGGGATAGGTGTATTAATTAAAAAATATTTAATTTATTAACGGTGAAAAGAATCGCATAAAGTAAGAAAATTCTAAAATTCTATCCGGAATATCAAAAAAAAAAAAAATAGATAAAAAAAAAACATAACCCATCACTCATCAATATTGAATAAGAATGTTAGGGTTAGACATTTATATACTGCTTCTATAGAATAATTTTTGATAAATACGAATATATTACATATCTAAAAATATTTAACATATTCTGTATATAAATATTTGGCAATATATTATATATATCTTATACTATAAGAAGTGTCCCCTCTAGAGTATGCGAGAAGTATCCCAAAAGTATCCTCTACCCTTTTCGTAATTAATAAAAAGGGACACTTTAAATGGGGTGTCGTCGTATCCCCAAGTGTCCCCAAGTGTCCGACATCTTGATATGGCGTCGAACGGATACGTCACCGGTTTTGAGGTGTCCGTGCTTCATAGATCCGATCTCGCCAAGATCATGATTTGGCTTGCAAATATTGTCCATAACAGGTGACATCTTATCTCTTTATCTTTAAATTTATCATTTTATATAAATGAACTTAAATATGCCTAGTCATTGACTTGAAGCATAATCATTTATAAGTCTATACTTTCTCTACTGTTATTAACCAGTAATTGGAATTTCCAGGGGCAAAAGGCAACCTCATGACAAAGGCTACAAAGCTAAAGGACGATACGATCTCCTACCTTTCTTGCCAGTCTAAGGACAAAAAGGGCACTTTCTAACTCATATATTGAATATACATATGCCTAACCAAGGCACAATTTTTCTTAAGAGCAAGCTAAGAAAATACCTAGTCGCAAAGACTCAAGCCGATATACGTATCGCACTGGTACATCCAGGATTAGGTGCCGCAATCTAGCGCGCCTGCTCCACAGCGAGCTATACAATAAATGACAATGCGACATCATATGGCATAAAAATGAGCAGAAAATGTTTACATAAAGTAAATGCTTTAGAATTATTGCATGCTTTAACGTTAAATGTGATTGATTAGCATTCCATGTTTTGCAGCAAATCTCCATATGGTTGGAGAATTCAGTTAAGTCGGATTAATTATCCGCATAAAGAAAAAGTCGGATTAGACATAATCCGCATAAAGGCACGCTTATCATGCATTAGGAACTAGCATTATGCTACATAAAGTTAGAGTCGGATTAGTTGACATCCGCATAAAGGCATGCTTATCATGCACTAAGGTTAGAGTCGGATTAGTCGTAATCCGCAATAAAGCTACTGTTGTGTTTGGGTTTTCTTACAGGTACACTTGATGTACATCTACTTGTTATATATGTGTGTTTTCCTGCAGGGTTAATTGGTGTATCATACATACATCCTCCTCTTATACTATAATGTATGTGTTTGCTTGCAGGGGCATTTAATGAATGTTGAATGAATGTGATATAAATATCTTCCTCTTGTCATATCCGTGTTTTCCTGCAAGGTAACTTAGTGTTCTTAATATGAAATTTGTGCATCACGTATGGTAATTGGGGCATGATCCCCATCCGAGAAAACATCTTCTCGAGATGGTAATTGGGGCACGATTCCCATCCGAGAAAACATCTTCTCGAGGCCATTACGAATGGTATCCGGGTAAACCAAACCCTCGTGCGAGAAAATATCTTCTCAAAACCATCACGATGGTAATCAGGCCATGAGCCCCATGCATACGAGAAAACCTATTCTCGATGCCATATGATTTATTTTCATGTGATTGTTTTATTCATTATTTTGATCTGTTGAATGTATGAATTATATATGTTGTGTAGATGCGGAAAATACTACTACTACATCCAAAGAAATTCTATGCGTACAAAAAGAAGTAAAGCAAACAAGAGAAGAAGAACACAAGATATCGTGGTTGGCATAATTACCTACGTCCACGGGGTGAAAGGATGATCTTATTAGTTGTTTCACAGCTACAAGTTGTGTGTTTTCTCTCAATACTCTTGGTGTGCTCTCTTCCCTTACTTCTCACTTACCTCTCTAGCTCTCTACATGGTTTATATTTATAGTTACAAAACGGTGATACATCGATATTACAGTGTTGGGCCTAATACAACTTCCTTGATGTTCTTCTCGGGTGTCTACCCGATGCTTCATCCGATCTTCCCCTTTGCTCGAGTCTAGGCATCTGACCAAGTGGTAACGTCGTCCGATATCGCTCGTTAGGTGGAGGTGATCGACGTCGCCTTTTAGCTTCCTGGCCGAGTCCTACTTTGACCGAGTTTTCCTTATCTCTTCACCAACTTTGTCAGTGCATTAACTGCCCTCGAACCCGAAGATCATCACATCAGAACTTTTCTCCCCTTTGTGTCAACTATCGATCTTGTCTTCATTCCTCTTTTCTCGTGCCCAGATCTAGTGGGGTGATTCGGTGCATTCAAGCACTTTGCTTTTCTCGGTGCGCCCTCGACCAGGATGGCTCCACTGTCCTGTGGATTATTTACACCTACATTTATGCCCCTTCTTCCGCTCGTGTGATCGACACGTGGGGAAGAAACCGCCTCATCTTCCCACGTCTTGGTCATGCCGGGTTTCGCGCCATGCATTTCCCACTCCCTTGATTCTTTGCAACCGGTTTACCTTCCTCGTTGGTTACCACGGGTGAGGTTTATAAGCTCGTCCCTTAAACCTTTTTTCCTTTTACACTCTCCTTCGCCAATTTTGTTTTCTCTTCTCTCTCCATTCTCATCTGCCTTCTTTCCCTTGCCATTAGTTATTTTCTCCACGAGTTTCTTTCCTTCCTTCCCCATTATCCTGTGTCTTCTTTGTTTCGCTACCGCCGCAACTTCCGATTCCTACCGTATTTTGCCCCTCTGTCATTTCTTCTACTAACTTTCATGGCGTCTTCAACTCCTTCGATGACGGAAAAAAGGTGCGTGAGTTATGTGTTTTACCGATGAAGACGGCGTATCACTTGATTCCCTGTTTGTTTGTAGAGAGTCCTTCCAAGTATGATTATCGTGCTCTAGATTCTATCTTCCCTGATAATCCTTCTTCGTTTTCTTGTAGGGCTGAAAAGAGAGCTGCTAAAGACTTGTCGGATGAGCAATTCGTTCAACAGTTAAAAGATGAGTTCGACCTCCATGGATATGACGTCAGGCTCTTGTCAGGCCAAAAAGGTGTTTTGAAAAAAGATGATGTTTTGAAATTTCCTCATTCGGCCGAGGCGACCATTGTCACAAGGGGCCAGCTAGAGCTCGGGCTGCGTTTCCCTTTGTATGATCCTAGCCTTGGATTCCGGTACGAGGCCCTTTCTAAGATTCGCCCCGTCCCGCGCCTTGGCTCGGTGGAATGGCAACACTTTCCGTATTTTGTCCGGGAGTGGGAGAGGCGTAGCCGAGGCGAGTGTGCTCCTACTACTTGGTCTACTTACGATCCTTCCCGTGCGAGCGACTATACTCCCCCGTTTTGGCGATAATTATCGGAGCGGGACCGCTACCAATGGTGACCTCGCCGGGTTTTCTGCTAGTCCTCATCGCCATAAGACTCTTCCTGAAGGTGTCAGGAAGCTTTTGTTGGACGAAGATCCCGAGGGGAAGAATTCCAACAGGCATGCCCGTCATACTAGTGACGCGGCTTGGGATCGGGTTCCATTGGCTATTTCTGGTCCTCTTCTGAGTGGCAAATTTCCTCCTCCAGCCGAGTTTTATCCTTTCTGGGTGGTCAATATCGATCGGGTAAGTGTATTCCCTGTCTTCTAGCTTGATCGATTGGCTCGGGCGACTGTGGGGTGATGTTTTAATTTTGGTGTTTTTCGGACTAAGTCACAAGGTGCTCTGCGAGCCTCTTGTTCCTCGGAAGAGAGATAGGGTTGCGGGAGCCGAGGAGGACACGGGGGAAGGTAACAAATAAACTGTTTTTCTTTTGTTTGACGTACATGTACGTGCCCCTATTTGTTGCCTTGCAATGTTACGACGTCGGCTCATGCGCAGAGGCCGAGGGCCGAGAAGGTTGGTGGTGCTTCGGCGAGGGACGGTGAGGATCTCGATGATCGGATGCCTTTATCACATTTCATGAGGAAGTCGCCTCGAAATCTTCGATGTTTCGTTTACCCTTGTAGGTGGAAATCCCAAAGGGAAAGGCAAGGAAACCAAGGATGATCTATCCGCCTCGGAAAATCGCGTGCCCGGGAGTTGGCCGATAAAGGATTGTTCTTGTCGATGGCGTCGTGTATCTCGAGTCCGATGATGATGACGATGATGGTCTTTTTGATGAGGAGGATGATGTTTCAAGGTGGTGAGGAAGAGATATCGGTGGTGGGGATAATGTGGTTATTCGTGGTGAAGAAAATGTTCTTCTTTGGGGCGAGTTCTTGGAGCCTCTTTCTCCTGTAGTTCCTAACTCGGGCAGCAATACTTCTTTTACTGTCTCGGGTCCTATGTACAACTCTCTTGGGGCCCTCATTTCCCCGAATTTTCCTCTCTTCGGATGAAGAGAAGATCCAGCTGTCTCGTTTTATGATCTTTGGTTTGAAAAGCACTTTTGATCTCTTGGTAAGTTTGTGTTATTCGAGTTATGCTTTCACGCCATGGGGTAAATCGCTAACGACAATGGTGTTTGCGGGGATATCAATCGCTCGTTGTTGAATGCCGCCCTTCAACGCAAGGAGGCCGCGAGAAGGAGGGTCTTCGTCTCTTGTTACAGTAGGAACGTGAACGATCTCGAAAGCTGGAGAAGCAGTTGGCCGAGACCCAAGGTATTTATTTTACTTTCAACTAGTTATGATTGATCTTGTAGTGCCAATATCCTGAGCTTAGTACTACCTACCTAGCCGAATCTTCTAGTGCGGAGGCCGACGCTGCCACGAGGTGTCGTTTGTTGAAAAGGGAAGTGCACATAGAACGGGATCACGTTTCGAACTTACAACGGAGAGAATAGTTAATAAGGATGCTAAGATCGATCGTTTAGAGACCGAGATTGAAGATCTTGATCCAAACTGCATCGCTACGAGACTTTTGAGTATGTCCCAGAAATTGATAATCTTAGGGCGAACTTAGCTCGGTTCCAAGGTATCGCCGCCGATAAAACATTGTTGGCCGACAACTTAGAGAGTCGGTGTGGTGGTGAGACTTGATTCGACATTTGCATGCGGATCGCCTCCGGATCTTGGGGGAGAGGGATGCTTCCAGGGAAGTGTAGCGAGAATCCCTTGAGAATCTTAACGAGTCCAAAAGGTTTCGAGGAGTTGGAGTGGGTTCGCGCGCAATTATCGGGTTTGCGAGATAGCCCACTCGGCAGAGGGCGAATGGAGTGACCATAAGAAATCTTGCGCTACTAATGAGTTTAACGAACGGCGATATCTAGAACTTTCTTCGAAGATGTCTTCTCGAGTGTAGCTTTATCGAGTGCGAAGAGACAATTAGAGTAGTTGCCCCTCCGTTGGAAGGTGGTGTGCCTTGTGTTGTGCTTTCTTTGTTATTGTCTTAGTGTTGTTGTTGTGTGATTTGACCATCCTTGTTGTTTTTGGCGGTCGAAAGCGAGAAAAAAGGCGGCATCGTTTGGAAGAAAAGAATGCCCGATTGAAGCGGAGGAGTCTCGGTTGCTCGAGCGGGTGGCCACCGAAGCGGCGTCGACGCAGCTGGCGCAAAATCTTCCGCCGAAAAGGCGAAGTTTAATGATGATCTCGTCTCGAAGGTTAAAGCGGTGTGAAGGTAGTGCTTGATAAGAAACGGGCCGATGCCGCTTCGAGAAGGCGATTAGGGGCCTGTTCCTTCTAAAGAGTGAACATGTATTTTGCAGCGTGACTGCGTCGCTATCTTACCCTTTCCCATGGGTTGTAATTCGCTCGAAGACCTTTAATTTCTCGTAAACTTTTAATGGGGTCTTTGCGTCGCCGATTTTAGTTACTTTTATGACATTACTATCCCTGTTACTGTTTTGTTTATGTTATGCTGCTGATATGCTGTTTATTCTCACGACTAAGTTACGTATACCTGCATAATCATAAGTAAATTGGTTAATCATAAATGCCGTTTCTGTCGAACACACTCAACAGGGAAGGTCATCGGGCCCAATGCCATGTCCCGATTCGAGGTATCTCATCACCGTCTTTCGAGATATAGTGGGAGGGTAGTTGGTCTTTCCTAACTTCTATGGGATCGATATCCCAAGAAGTTATCGATTAACTTTCTTGGGCAAGTGATTTCGGCCACTTGCGCGGGGAGCAATGTTGGATCGCTCGATTGTCGAGTACTCATGCCCGACGATCGGCCACTTTGGTTTCCAACCACCGGGGACTAGGACTACCTCGGCACTTGCACAATGCCATCACCCCGAGTTCGAATAGTCCGTCTTAGTGTAAGTCGCCTGAGCGCTTGCACAATGCCATCGCCGGGTTCGAAACGACCATTCGAGACGCACTTGTCATATTTCCAACCCCACGTGGCTTTTCACGGAAATAGATGACAATATATCATACCCGATCTCATGGGTGATACAGTTTTAATCGCCTTGCATTCCATGGTCGTGGCTCAGGTGTTCCGTCTGGTTTTAGTATCTTGTACGCCCCTTCACCGAACTTTTCGACAATGGTGTAGGGCCCTCCCCATCGTGCTGCTAACTTTCCGCCTTTTTTATCACGTTCGTAATCGGGTAGATCCTTCAGTACCAACTGCCCAGGTTGGAATTCCCTCGGTCGAACCCGTTTGTTGTATTCTCGCTGGATTCTTCACTGGTAATTTTCCATTTTTTGCAGGGCCATCTCCCTTGTTTCTTCTAGATCGTCGAGTTTGGCCAAGATAAGATCCGCTGAGATGTTTCGTCTCCATGCTTCGGTTCTTGTGGTGGGTATCATTGCTGCGTGGGAAGGATGGCTTGATTCCATATGTTAACATGAAAGGCGATAACCTGGTTGCCTCTCTGCGAGTCATCCGATACGCCCACAAGACGTTATAAAGTTCCTCGCACCATTCTCCATATTCTCCGTGGCTTCTTCTTCATGTTATCGGCGATGGTCTTGTTCGTGATCTCGGCTTTGTCCATTGCTTTGGGGGGTACAGGGTGTAGACTTGCTCTTTCGGATATTGTAGGTGTTGAATAAGCGGTCGATGTTCTTGCCTGTAGTTATTTCCCATTGTCGAGACGATTGATTCGAGTATTCCAAAGCGACATATGATGTGTTCCCAGATGAATCGGAAAACATCTTTATCCCGGATGTGTTTCAATGGAGCGGCCTCAACCCATTTAGTAAAGTAGTGGTGGCTACAATTGGGTACTTCCTCCGCCCGATCCAGACGTGCAATGGTCCCACGATGTCGATCCCCCATTTAGCAAAGGGCCAAGGACCGATAACGGAGTTTAATGTTACTTCTGGTGCATGTATATTTTTTCCAAACTTTTGGCATTCGTCGCGAGACGAGGGCCATATGCCTTGCATTCTCGTTCATGTATGGCCGAAGTATCCCATGGTTTTAGCTCGTGCCGCTAGGCTACGGCTCGAGTTGTGGTTTCGCCGCCCCATAGTGCGGTCGTTGAGGATCGTATGCCCTTCTTCTTTACTCGGGCATCTTAGTAATGGTCCCTGTATGACTTTACTCGTATAGGGTGCCGTCTCAAGTTAAATACGCAGCTGCTTTGCTTTTGATTTTGTTGATCTCGGGTCGCCCCTTGGGCAACTTTCCTGTTTCGAGGTATTCGTGAATCGGTTTCCTCCAATCATCGGCCCGATATTGATCAGTAGTGGTTGTCGCGACATGTGCGCCGATATCCACGGTCTCTGCATCGAAGGCATTAAGACTCTCATAACTCGATACCTTCGACACTTGAATCATCGGCATGGAAGCAATGTACGCCAGGGCGTCCGAGTGGCGATTGTCCTTTCTACAAATATGCCGAAACTTGATGCTCGGTATCCGGCTAATGTAGAATTGGACGAGCTCCCATTATTTCTGTAGCAGAGGGTCATGTATGGCGTATTGCCCGCTGATTTGTCGGACAACTAGTTTGTGAGTCGCTTGTGAGCCGTACCTCTTGGATTCCCATCTCCACTATCAAGCGCAAGGCATGTACTACCGCCTCGTATTCCGTGACGTTGTTAGTTGCTTTAAACTCAAGCCCGAAGGAGTGGAACATCTTTTCCCCTTTGGCGTCGTGAAGACCAATCCTAAACCCGATCCGTCTTTATTGGATGACCCATCCACGAAAACCTCCCATCGTGTCGGGCTGCATGGCTCGATGGGTCGGACGGGTCCTCTCGGTCTTCCTCCATTCGGGTATGTCTTCTACTTCATCTTCGTCAACGAGGGGGAAGTCTTCCAGAAGTCGACCCCACCGCCCGTGCTTTTACCGTGTTCTCATTTCGTAAACAATGTCGAATTGCTTTATTTGCGAACTCCACTTAGAGATCCGTCCGACCGGCCGCATTGTCGAGCCTGACTCTATGGAGGACTTTGTAAGCACCCGAATCTTGTGGGTTTGGAAGTACGTCCGAAGCTTCTGTGTTGCAAACACCAATGCTAATATTAGTTGCTCGATCCTGGTGTAGTTCCTCTCTGCTGGATTCATGGTCTTGCTTATGAAATACACTGGCTTTTCCTCCCCTCCCGCGTTCTTGACTAGTACGACGCTAATGGCGTGACCGGTTTCCCCAAGATATAGTGTTAGTATGTCCTCGGGCTCGGGTCCCGTAACACCGTGTAGACTCGCGAGATGTTGCTTGATTTTTGAAATGCTTCTTCACACTCCTCGGTCCATTTAAACTTCTCTCCTTTTCGTAATGTCCGAAGAAGTCCTTGCACTTGTCGGACGACCGAGAGATGAATCGCCTAATGCCGCCAAGTTCCCATTCAATCGTTGCACGTCCTTGATATTACATGGCGATGGCATTTCCACGACGGCTCCGATTTTATCGGGTGGCTTCAATTCCTTTGTCGGTGATTATGTATCCTAAAAACTTGCTCGAGGTGACCCAAAAAGTGCACTTGGCCGGATTTACCCTCATCCTGTATCTCTTCATGGTTTGAAAAAAAATGCCTCGGAGGTCGTCGATGTGATTGTCGGCCACCTTGCTCTTGACCAACATATCGTCCACATATACCTCAATGGTGTCGTGTATTTTATCTTCGAACATGTCTTCCACCAACCTTTGATAGGTGGCGCCCGCATTTCTCAATCCAAATGGAATTTTGGTGTAGCAACACAATCCTCTTGGTGTGAAGAAGGATGTATGCTCTTGATCTTCGGGGGCCAGAGGTATTTGATTATATCCTGAGTATCCGTCCATGAGTGTTATCGCCTTATACCCGGCAATGGATTCCACTAGCCGATCGATCTTTGGGGAGAGGGAAGCTGTCCTTTGGGCATGTTTTGTTCAAGTCACTATAGTCGATGCGATTCGAACGCCCCGATTCCTTTTGGGGACTATCACCATATTAGATATCCATTGTGGGTATTGGGCCTTTCGAATGATTCTGCCGCGTACAACTTCTTGATTTCGGCATCCACCGTCGGTTGTAACTCGGGTGCGATTCTTCTCATCTTTTGTCCGATAGGTTTGAACTTGGGGTCTATCCGTAGGTGGTGCGACGAGACTTAGGGTCAATTCCTTCCATATCGTACATTTTCCAAGCAAATATATCCATGTGCTCCTTCAAAAGAGTTATCAAGCCAATCCGAGGCTGTTCGTTTGTTAAGAGAGACCCTATTCTTACTAATCTTGGCTCCTCTCGGTTCCCAGATTGACTTGTCGGGTTGGTTCTAGGCCGAGAAATTTTGCTTTGGTTCGCCGATTATTACCGGCTCCGTGATTGCTATAAGGTCTCTTTCGCCGGCCCGTAGGTAGCGATGGCTTGCGACATTACCCTTTCCAGCTCCTCTCCCGCCTTTATTTCCTTAGACTTCTTCTTTTCTTGACGTTTCCTCGACCGCCTCCTCATTCCGTTGGACATCTATACGCACGCCTTTGTCTCGCCGCACTGGGGTCGCCTAGTACCTCTACCACTCCTCGATAAGATGGGAACCGCAACCTTTGATGATAGGCCGAGGCGACTCCTTAATTCTCGCAAGCCAGGGGCCGACCTGAATCGCTTCGTATGGTGACACAACATCGACCACGTAGAAGGTGGTGAGTGTGTCGAGGAATCCCTCTCCGTCCGAGACTCGGAGGGTGACTTCTCCCTTTGAGTGCCACCGTCCGTCCGTTGAAGCCGTAGATTCGATAGGTTGACGGGATCGAGGATGTCATCGGACAATTCCATCCTCTTGAAAGTGTCATAGAACAAGGACTTGATTGAGCCGCTTTGTCCATTAGTATCTGCGGACGCCCCATTCCTCGATCGGCCAGGTTATTACTAAGGGATCCCCGTGGGCTGGCCATTCAATGGGACGTCTTTCGCCGAGAAGGTGATCGGCTGCATCATCCATGGTTCCATGGGCGGGGTCTTGGCCACATCGAAGATTTCTTTGCCCGATCGATCCCTTTTATGAATTCTCGAGGTGATGCAGTTCCCAAGTCGTACCCTTCCTTGAGTTGCCGAGTGCGATATGGTGTTGCAGCTTAACCGGGTGCCACGATTGATTCTTATTTGGTGCACGGGACGTCGGCCTGAAAGCGAGGATTAGGTGTCGGCGATGTCTTGACGAAATGCCGTAAATATCCATCTCGGATTAGGTGTTGGACGATGTCTTTCACTTCCCTACAATCATTAGTTGAATGGCCTCGAAACTGGTGGTAATGGCAAAACTCTGGGTGGTTCCTTGTTTCGTCGAACTGAATCCCCCGAGTCTTGGGATATCGGATATCATTCCTCTTCTCGACTTCTTTGAATATCTCTTCTAGCGGTGCATTTAGCGGAGTATAAGATCTAGGTTCGTGGCGGGGCTTATTTCCTTTATCGACCCAAACTTTTTGTTCTCCCCATGATGCTGCGTGCTCGGACTTTTCTCAGATCGCTTCATGGCTTCTCGCGTGGTCGCCTCTACCGTGGCGCTTGTCTCTTGTACTCCTCTGTCTTGTGCTCCTTCCTGAATCTCCTCTAAGGCGATGTAGTGCTCTTGCATTTTCTGGATCTCTCTTAGCGTTTTAGGCTTCTCAGTGTACATTGCTACCCAGATGGGATCTGATTTCCCTAATGAATTCTCGGCCGAATATCCGTTGGTCGACAGCACCTTTCCAATGTCCGTACACAACTTTCTCCATCCGTCAGTTAGAGAGCGCGCGGTTCCTCGAATCTTCGTGCAAGTGTGAACAGCTTATTGACCCCGGGGCCGAGCTATCTTGTTATGCATGTAAGTCTCGAGAAAGGTTTCCAACAGGCGCATAGCTTCTAACGGACTCATCGGGCAGGTGTAGAACCAACTCTTTGCCTCGCCCTCCAAACTTGCTTAGGGAAAAATTTGCACATGACCACATCATAACTCTTGATGGGCCGCAACAAGGACATTCCGTACATTTTGATGTGCTCTTCCGCGTCGCCGTGAAGGCCAAACCTAGATGGGAAGATTGGTAACGTGCACTTGGGCGGGAATGGAGTTCGATCCAATTCCTTAGTAAACGGCGTCTTCGGGCTTCACCGATTACTTTTGCTAGCTTGTCGTCCTCGCTGTCCCCGTCGGTTTTTGACCATTTGCTCGAGTTGTTCGATCTTTTGTTTGGTTGTCGCGTCCATACCCCCATCTTGGTTTCTTCTTCCTCGGTCGAAGAATCCTCGGTGACCCATACCCTCCTCTCGCCGAGAGGGCCGGGTATGCGTTCTTGTCTTGGGGAGGGGTGGGGTGTTCCTCGACGGAGTGTGGTTGCTAGAGGCGCCTCGGCCCGATGATCCTCTCGACCCCGTTCTTCTGTTACGGAGTTTGTAGTTTTCATGTTCTAAAGCTAGGTTTCTCCTTTGCAGTTCTCTCATTAGTCTTCTTGCCTTCTTTGGCTGGCCAATATAGCGAGTAACATTGGGTCGGTGCTTTCATGGCTAGAGTGGCCATTCACTTGGTGTCCTGTTATATTAGGGGGTGCGGTTGAGGTCCCGTCGAGAGAAAGATGAGAGGGAACGATCGGAGCTACAGGATAGGCGGCCGCCGAGGGGATGTCCGGTTGTGGTGGCCTTGCCAAGTGTACTCGCTTTAAGCCTCTCGCCCTCTAGCTCTAGCTGGTATTCTGTCTGTTGTCTTTCTCTCCCTCGTTCCTCATGTATCGTCTCCACTTCCTCTTCCTCCTCGGTATCCGATGCAGTCCTTCCGTCTTCCATGTTGTCCTCATTCCCTCGCCCCACTCGGCCCGGTTAATCCTCGCATCCGGGTGATAGATCGTCGTCTCGGCCCAAATCGACCTCCCGTCGCGTAGTCATGCCTTTGATTAATACCCGAGTTTCGCCCGGTTGTTTGGCCGATGATCTTCATGTCGGGAATCCGTGAGTCCTTCTTGCACACTAGATCCCGCTGTGACTCGGTTTCTCGGGATCCCGTCGTCCGGAGGTGCTCGCCATTGCCTTCGATTATCGCCCGTTCCTCGCTCGCCCGCTTGTTCGTACCTACGTCTAGCAAAGTACACAACACTTACTTCGAATCGTCGAAAAGGTTAAGGATAAAGTATGCCAGTTCTGCAGGTGCAAGGTGGGAAAAGTTTTTATAGTACACTTCCATTTACGCTAGCGTGTTGGTCTCAAAGCCAATCAAGTTGTTTTGGCCGTAAAGGACAATCTTTGAAAAGTTGTCTCGACACATCGCATTTCGGTACTTTCCTATGCATTAATCATTGTTTGTCCTAACATTCCTAGCGCCATAAGTCATTAATCACCCGTACGTTAAATCGGAAGATTTCTTTCTTAGCGATGACGAATAGTAATGACAACCCTCACCAAGAAGTCAATGGAATTCTATACAAGTTAGGAACCCCGGAGATGGTTGAACCCAGAGGATTCCTATGATTTTCCTACGATCTTTTGGAGGCTTCTAGTGTAGAATCAAAATGAGATTCGCCTAACGAACCGCTCACTATAATCCTTCCGGCCATAGTTTCAAAACTAGACTCAATGACTCGAGCTAGTCTTACTTCCTTGTTATTGTGCTTTGTTTAATTTGCTAAATGAAGACAAACGAGTAAATGAAGACAAATGTAACGATATCTATCCTTAAATCATGGAGGTGATCTTTAGATGATAAATCTAGCAACCTATGCTCTTACGACCGTTAGAGTCTTTCATTTAGCATCAACTATCCTCAATAGATGTTGATAGAGAGTCATGAATCTCTCTTTTAATGAGGTTTAAAACAATAAATGACGGCCAGCGAGATGGGATTTCCTTCTAGCTTCTACCAACATCGAAAGATGTTATCTCGGGAGCTCACGGATCTTCCAATTACTCGTTGAGACGTCTTAAGCAAACAGCCTAGCTTAATGAAACAGTCTTGACGACTTTGTTTAAAACGTAAAGGCATGTTTTGCTAGGAAAACAAAGATAATAAACAAGAACACAAAGCGAACTTATACCAAACTCGGTAATATTGTGCTAAGAAGAAAAAAAGATAATAAGCAAGAACACAAAAACGAACTTATATCGAACTCAAAGAGAATTTTGCTAGGAAAACAAAGATAATAAACAAGAACACAAAGCGAACTTATACCAAACTCGGAAGATTTTGCTAGGAAAAAAAAGATAAAAAACCAAAAGAGTTTCTCTCTTAGCGTCAACTAGCACGCAAGGTGGCTTAGGAGCTTGGATTTTCCTCTTTTGGTAAACCGATTTCAAGGTATCCGAGAAGATGTTATACGTTCCCCTTAGTCAGCGCCAGAATGTAGATGCGGAAAATCCTACTTCTACATCCAAAGAAATTCTATGTGTACACAAAGAAGTAAAGCAAACTAGAGAAGAAGAGCACAAGATATACGTGGTTCGGCATGATTACCTACTCCACGGGGTGAAAGGATGATCTTATTACTTGTTTCACATTTATAAGTTGTGTGTTTCTCTCTCAATACTCTTGGTGTGCTCTCTTCCCTTACTTCTCACTTACCTCTCTAGGTCTCTACATGGTTTATATTTATAGTTACAAAACGGTGACACATCGATATTACAGTGTTGGGCCTAATACAGCTTCCTTGATGTTCTTCTCGGGTGTCTACCCGATGCTTCATCCGATCTTCCCCTTTTCTTGAGTCGAGGCATCTGGCCGAGTGGTAACGTCGTCCGATATCGCTCGTTAGGTGGAGGTGATCGACGTCGCCTTTTAGATTCCTGGCCGAGTCCTACTTTGACCGAGTTTTCCTTATCTCTTCACTAACTTTGTCGATGCATTAACTGCGCCTCGAACCCAGAAGATCATCACATCGAACTTTTCTCCCCTTTGTGTACCAACCTCTCGATCTGTCTTCATTCCTCTTTTCGTGCCCAGATCTAGTGGGGTAATTCGGTGCATTCAGCACTTTGCTTTTCTCGGTGCGCCCTCGACGGGATGGATCCACCTGTCCCTGTGGATTATTTACACCTACATGTTGTTTGCTCACTTAGCATTGCTCCATCACGAATGGTAATCAGGATACTAGTCCTATACGAGGAAACATCTCCTCAGGACCATCACGAATGGTAACATGGGCATGACCTCTATGCGAGGAAAAATCTCCTCAAAACCATCACGAATGGTAAGGTGCTATCCACACCATTCCATCCTCAAAACAAGATGATGCGAGCAATGCTCAAGCTACCCGAGACGGACACATTGACCTAGGGTAATGCCATCTCGACCACGAGTCGGATGATGTCTTGTACTTGGGAGTACCCGTAGTTGACTCACTTTAGGTGAAGTGCGAATCCATTATCGGAGGTATCTCCCTCACTATAGTTAGCGCCAAGAGCCGACTATGGGGCGAAGCCTTCCTAAAGAGTAGCACTATATATAATCTACGAATAAATATTCAATAAGGACATATATTCAAGATCGAAGGATCCTTGAAATCCTCTCGACTTGTATTATAAGAGGATATCCGGCCAAATGGGAAGCTGATCACTTCTCGGACTTATAGCCCTTAACTTGTCTAAGGACGAAAGGGATACCACTATGGTGTAACCCTCATATAAAATCACACAAAGTGCAATAGTAATATTGTATCAAGGTAAAAGCTACATGCGGTAGCATCACAAATGATATATTAGGAAAACAAAAATGATACATACACCGTGGAATTGGTACTTCGTTTTGTACCGAGTGAGACATAAGTGATGGGTCCCCACAAGTCCCGATGGGACCCGCCCCGTATCTCATGTTTCACTCGGTGCTTTGATCACCTTTGTACGTTTTCACGGTAAGTGTAGACTCGTTGTTCGAGAAAAAGGAGTTAGGGCAAACCTTGACTTTGGCTTTCAAAATCTATAAGATCTTAAGCTTCCAAAAACCAAAGGGGGCAATTATATACCCTCGATACTTTCATATTGAGGCAATCGGTAAACCCTCGGGGGCGGGGACTTGATTATGATCGAAGACATTTTGAGTCCCCACAGACACAAGCCTCCAACCTGAGCACGAAGTAAGACCTCGAACTCCTTTAGAAGACATTCGACAAAATCTTACGTCCACACGATTTGAGGAAAACAGTAAGTTCTCGGGTCAAGGCTTCGGATGGTACGAGTCCCCACAGACATAAGCCTCCAATTGGAACACGAAATAAGACCTCGGACAACCCTCCGAAGGCATCTAATCAATCGTGCATCATCATGATTTGAGGCATTAGTAAGTCCTAGGGGCATGAACTCGGACTGCAATCCGAAGTCATTTGGCAGACCCCACAACGATGAATTACACACAACACTTTTCACACTTAGTAAAATACAGGATTCAAATCTTATCTATCTCCAACTTATCTCAATCTATTTCATTTGATTTCATTTAAATCTATTTAGGATTTGTTCAAAACTCATCCTCTCAAATGCTAACAGGAGCATTTATATTGAACTATCATACCCACAAGGAAAAATCCTCATCGCTCGGAGCAAGGAGCAAGCTACAGATGCAAAGGAAATCATTAATTGTAAAGAAAGCTAAGTATCACCTTTATTAAGAAGCTATCTTCTTGTGCATTCCACTAATTCCTCTAGCAATATGCTTAATATATATATTAAATATATTATGCCTGAATACAAATCATTCATACCATAAGCATGCTTAATGATAGTCAATATCTTATTTTATCCTTGCAAATGCAAGATTTTAAATTGTTTCTTACAAGTATAATACTTAATGATTATAACATCATGCTTGTGAAGCAAAGTAAAAACTTATATTGCTGCAATATAGCAATTACTACTCTCTTGAGCAGCAGGTACCCATGATGGTCCCGAGAAGCACAACCACGACAAGTCGTCGGGAAGCGATGCTAACCAAGCCGAGACGAGTTGGAGCACAAATCGCCTAGGAGCAAGCACAACGATCACGAACACAAGGACTTCCTCGAACTTCACACAAGAACGAGGGAAAGTATAAATACTTTTAAAGCTGGTTATATTCTTCGCAAAGTTCCTTCAAGCCCAACAACAAAGAGCCACGAAGCTCGGTGCTACACATCACCAATCGAAGGGAACTAACTCCACAAAGAATCAATGACCAAGAATTCAGAGCGACCTGTGGCTACTTAGAATTGCAACTCGGACATCTACATCGCGTATGCACGGATCATGGATCGTGAAGCACAAGCATCATCGCAGCAGCCCAACTCGGGCTACTCCAACTAAACACTCTACGAAGTGAAGCCTAACTACAATCAAGATCAGATCCAAGCATGTTCGAAATCTCGCTCACCCACTTCTCTCGCCTCCAATGCCATACCGATGTTGATTTGCTTAAGGATTATTGTTCCAACAACCCTCAACCAAAGGAGCAAAATGTGAGGGCAAAGATCAACTCGCTACGTGGCGTAAGATTAGAGTCTAAGTATCCTACTAAAATACAACCATATACACAATGAATACCCAACCACTTAGTCTTATCCTATCTAGTTAGCCCCTAGGGGCATATTAGTAATTGATGTAACCACCTACCCTATAAAAGAGAAAGAGAAACAGATTAGGAGGGATCTCTGGATAGTTTATAGCTAAGGATAGCCTCCTTCTTCTTCCTTGAATCTCCATGAGAGCCTCTCCAATGGAGATCATGTAGCACCACATATCATAGTGAAACCCCGTGGATGTAGGTCACCATTGACCGAACCACGTAAAAGATCTGTGTCTCCTTTACTTTCATGTTCTTTTATCTTATTTTATGTATGTTTGATGTGTTTTGATGGTTAAGATCATCTTTGGTGTAGTAGCGAGAGAAAAGATGCAACTAAAACTTCGGTAATTGAATATAATATAGATCTAAGAACCTGTGAAGGAGTTTATGTTAAGATAAACGGAAGAGCCTTTGTCCGACTCATAACACTTGGTTGAATAGAGTTGATACCAAACTTATTTGTTGTTCCTTTCTTGTTTGGAATACGAACCAAAGGAATTGTTCTAAGTACGTGACTAAGGTCGGAGGCAAGGGAATACGGACGAAACTAGGTGAACTATAGGTTTGGTTGATTGGTCTCAACTATACGAAGTTGGTGTAATTTTGTATAATGACTTAATCTTGAGAGTATTCAATTGGACAAGGTCCCGGGGTTTTTCTCATTTGCGGTTTCCTCATTAACAAAATCTTGTTGTGTCATTTACTTTATATTTCGCATTATAATTATTTTATTATAATTAAAGTAAATTACACAAACGTTAATTCTATTTACTTGATAAGTGAATCCTATTGTGTTTGGTTAAGTCCGAACCTTTTTATCAAGTAACGTATCCATAGACGATCATACGAAGTGTGAACCGATTAGTTGTATTGTCTTGACTCGGTCCATGGAGTCGGTCACTTTCGGAGAAAGGATTTAAAGGTAGGAAAAGTTTTAGCTTGAGGTATATTTGGGTACCCTCGCCTTTTCACAAAAGGAGAGATAACCATGCGAATACTATTGGGAGAAATAGAAATGCGGGTAACATTTTGCGTAGTTGATGTAGAATCACCATACAACATGCTCTTGGGACGACCTTGGATACATGCGATAAAAGCCGTAGCATAAACTCTACACTAGTGTGTGAAGTTCCCAATACCAAGTGGAATAGGCGAAATCAAAGGAGATACTAGGTGTGCGAAAATTTGCAGTTAGATAGATGTAACAAACTATGAAGGACGCGCACGAAGCGAAAAAGATCGGTGGAGCAAAGCAAAAGAAGAAGAATTAAAACTATATATGATAAGAGCACAAGAAGGAAGGAATACCAAAGCGAGATTCAAGAAAAAAGGGCGAAACCGACGCACAAAAGTAGAAGAACCAACACCAAGTAGGAGAACCAAAAGCGAATTTCACCATAGCAGAGCCGACAAAATACATATATATGTTGAACAAGAGAAAAAACCAAAGATATTAAAAATTGGGACTAAGATGGGAAAAGAAGAAGAAGAGAACGATCAACCTCTTACGCGAATATAAAGACATTTTCGTATGGAGCATGGAAGAAATGCGGTATAGATCCTTCTGTCGCATGTCATAAGTTGAATATCAACAAGAACGCACGACCATTCAAGCAAAGGATAAGGAAGATAAAAACGACATATCACCCACAAATAGAAGCAGAGCTACAAAAGATGCTTGAAGCGGGAATAATAAGACCATCAAAGTACCATGAGTGGATAGCAAACCCGGTAGTGGTGCCAAAGAAGAATAATAAGGATTTTCATCGACTTTAGTGACCTAAACAAGGCGTGTCCAAAGGACAGTTTTCCATTACCATACATACCTCAAATGGTTGAAGCAGCATCTAGAAACGATAGGTTATCACTGATGGACGGATATAAAGGTGTTTATGGTGAAAACCGTCTCTCGCCGACTTTGGTAATTTCGGGTGTGTGGATGAGAAACAAATCTAAACCCTAAACAATGCACTGCACAAGAGTACTTTTGATTCGAGAGATCAGTCTGTACAATCCTGACCTAAACCAAGAAACAGTCGTTCCAGGCTTGCTTCGGTCACAAAGTGAAGGAGAAGGGTTGGTCTTAGGGATGGAAGCTAAGAGAGTGTTGAGACCAGAATCGCATTCCCGATGGTGTGGTTGTTTTTATGACTTGTATCTGAAAGCAGAGCGCCAGCGTAATGGAAAGATGGCGGTGATTTCTAGATACGTGTTGTTGCCAACCAAAACTTGTTGTTTCGTGGTAAATAGGTGAAACCTATTTATATAAGTCATATTGAAACGCACCATGGTCTTGTAGGAAATGGAAACGATTAAGTGGTGGAAGAATAGAGTAGCGTGTAACCGTCAGGCATTATGCTTCCATGATGAAGGAAGTGAATTAGTTTACACCATTACTTTCATCACCACTAATTGTCCCACTTCATGACACTTTCTTATAACGGGCGTATTGCACGCCAATCGTTATAAAAACCGTCGGACCAATACCCCGATGAGTATCCCCAAGTTTGTGACATGTTTGATATCTCAAGTGTTTCGTGGAAAATGTGTAGCGAGGTTGCTATGTGTGGCAAGTCAAAGTCAAGAAACTTGCCATTGGAAAATATCATGTGATGCTATTAGGCTTGCCTTGGCCGGCTGCCTAAAACTTGCCACAAGTCCGTCGGTTTGGTGGTGAACTTGAATGGCCGAGATTGCATCTCATGAAGAAGGGTACCGTTGATTATGGCTACCTTCGTTATCCCTAGTAATGTCACAGTGGCGTTTTTGGTGTACGCGGTGGCATTGTAAAGATGACTGGCATACCTCGTGCATGCCGGTGAACGATGGTGTAAGTGGCGCCTGGCGTATCCATGGCCACTAGTTTGGTTGCCTAGAACTTGCCGCAAGCGAGTCAATTCCAGTGGCGAACTTGGATGGTCGAGTGCATCTCGTGAGGAAGGGTAGCCGTTGATTATGGCCATATCCTTGTTGTGTAGCAAAAGTGGCGCAATTAGCATAGTGGCGCCTGGCATAGCTCCGGTATAGCGGCATGCCAGTGGCGTAGCCGTGGCAGTTTGTTTTTTGGCATATTCATGTTAGTCCCAAATATGGCTCGCAACATTAACCTTATTGCCATGGGCTGCGGCATGGTAGGGTTGTGGCATGGCCACACGTGGCGTTGTACACTTTGCAAAAACAGTCTCAATTGTGAGGGTTTTTTAAGGGGGCGTCACAAATATGGGTTATTTGTGAGGGTTTATGACAAACCGCCACAAATACTCTAACTAGTCAAAGTCGCTAAACTTCCGCGTTTCAAGGATCCGACCCATAATTTGTGAGGGCTTGCTGGACCAAGCGCCACAAATACGGTTATTCAAGTCCAATAGACTTTTTTTGTCGAGTTTTGAGTGTCCGACACAAAAAATCTCACAAGTTTTATAATTACCGAAAGATGAAACTTTTAGTTTTCCTCTTTCCTCTTCTCTTTCCTTCTACATTCTTCTCATCGAAGAAGTTCTTTCGACAAAGTTAGCTTATCTTACCTTCTCTCCATCTCGTATATCTCGCTCCCAGTAACCATCACTACTCTTGAGTTTACTCTCATCTATTAATGGTTTTTTTTTTGTTTTGTTTTGTTTTGTTTTTGCGGGATCTAAAGGAGTCAATTGAAGATGATTTCCCCCTCTTTTTTTTATCGTTTCTTTGTTTTAATCTCTTTGTTTCTTTGATGAATGACTGGTTTTGCTTGTAATTGCTTGTTTTCTTTGTTTTACGGGAGCTAAAGGAGTAAACTTTTAGGTGAAATTTCCCCTCTTTTTTCTTTTTATTCACTACGTGATTAAATGAATTAAATTTGTTTTTCTTGGGTTTCAATTTCTTGGGTTCTTTGGAAAATTTAATTTTCTTTAGTTTCTAAGGGTTTTTGTTGGATTTCATTTTTTTTTCTAATTTCTTAGGGTTTGTGTTATGGATTTGTGGTCTGGAAACGAAATCTGGATATGGGTTTCCGTTGATGGAACTTGATATTGTTATTTAAGCTTTGATATTTTGATTTTGATTTTGTTTTGTTGATGATTTAAATTAAGCTATATATAGATGTGTGGTGATTTGAGGTGGTCGATGGTGGTGGTGGTAGGTGGTGGTGGTAGGTGGTGGAGCGGTGGTTGTGATGGGAGGAGGTGGTTATATATATTTAATGGGTGGTGATGGGAGGAGGTGATTTATATATAGGTGAAGGGTTGGTTAGTCATTTCCACACTTTATGACACCCCTTATAAGTATAGGGTAGACATTTTTATCACAAAGTAGTCCCCCACCATTTTTGAGTAGTCTCAAAAAAACGGTTCTTATTTTCAGTTTGCACTGCCATAGTCAAAGTTTTAGCCCATTGACTAGGACGCAAATACAGTACAATGTCTTTATCTTTCCGTCTCAGAATTTTGTAATTCTTCGTAAAGATTAAGGCTTGTAGTACGGAAGGAGACAACCAGCATACACAATGTCGAGATGTCATTTTCCTAGATAAATGCTTAATTTAGCAGTTCATTTTGGAGAAAAAAATTGTGGGATGACGGTTCATTTTGCTAGATGAACTATAAACTTAGCAGTTCATTTTTGATGGATGAACCCTCTTTTATGACATCTCAATTTCCAAGGTATACCAATACTGAGAATGTCATGAGATCAGAAATCGATATATAAATAAACTTTCAATTATTCTTTATAGGGATATAACAAGTACGTGATCTGGATTCTGCAGTAGTAATGCATATGTTTACATTATGCTTGCATATATATTTCTCAAAGTAAGCGTCAAAGCAATCCTTACCCATTTGGCCTACCACTCGGCAACAAGGTGACCTCATATCTTGATTTTCGTACCCGGCAAGCCAAGTTAAGAAGCTAGTAGCACATACATAAGCCACTGCAGGAACATCACCGATGCAGCCCCAAGAAAATTGTGTTGAAACCGATCCATCACCATTGAGACCACCAACATTGGAGATGACGACCACATGGTCATCGGTAGCTGTGGCTGTGGAGATATCCACTGACATCTACATGTTCACTAGTATTGCACATGTTATAGCAATCCAGATTGGTTTATAAGAACCAAATTATGTTCTTCGACTTGATTCATTCTTCATTTCCATCATAGAAATGATAGATGGTTATCTAAGTCTGGATGGAAAGAAAAAGAAGCTTTAGACTTGGATATGAAAGAAAAGAAGAGTGTGGCTTTTATGGATGAACCGGATTATAATGGCGAGTTACATTCATAAAGACGATATTCAAAGTTGACATTTAATTAGTTCCAAACGTTTTGTCATAACCAATTTCACGGAAACCCCAAATATCTGGGTTCCAATCCTACAGATGGGCTATACAAACATATAAAGTGAAAGCCCAAAACAAACACATAATGAATCATTTTTTGGGGACCATGGATTTTTTTGGGGGACCATGGTTTTTGGGGACTAATGTGTTGGTTCGGAAATATTTTTGCGCGTAACCAGAACTTAGGTTCGATTGAGAAATATTTTTGCTGCGTAACTTGGGAACTATTGTTCGGTTGGGAATGTTTTTTTGCAACTAAACCGAACTATTGTTCGGTTGGGAAATGTTTTTTGCAACTAACCGAACTTATGTTCGGTTGGGAAATGGTTTTGCAACTAACCGAACTGACCAGTTCGGTTGGGAAATGTTTTTTGCAACTAACCTGAACTTACCATTTCGGTTGGTAAATGTTTCTTACAACTAACCGAACTTATGTTCGGTTGGGAAATGTTTTGCAACTAACCGGAACTTACGTTCTGTTTGGGAAATGTTGCAACTAACCGAACTTATGTTCGGTTGGAAAAGGTTTTTGCAACTAACCGAACTTATAACTAAAAAAACCATGGTCCCCAAAAAAAAACCAAGGTCCCCAAAAAACGATTCCACATAATACCTCATACTAAATCCGACATAGCCCAAACTAAGAAGAAGGGCTTTGAGTAGTGAGCAAATCAAAAAGAAGCATACACGCTTCCATCACCATTGGCGAGCGAAGCCATTACAGGAAGGAAAATCTAAAAAGAAGCTCTAACCGGGAGACTTGTCTCCCATCTGCGTAAGTAAGAAGGCTATTATTAGGGCATCACATTCCATTAGAGAGGCGTCACCTAATAGGACAAAAACGGGTCACCCGTAAGTAATATCAAAAACCCCTTATCTCAAATAATTTTGTAATGACTAAACAACACTTATTTAGTTAATGTTAATTTTATTTAATTAGATAATAATTAAATTAATGAATTTGTTATATACTTGGTGAATTTTAGGACAAAGTTTTGTGGGAAGAAAAAACTAGAGAAGAAAAAAAAAGAATTTCTATGCCTCTAAACTATCTCCCATGAGTTCAATTTGCTCAAAATTAGTTAAAGTGCGTAAAAAAATTGATTTTTCGACTTACATGCCAGATTACGGTTGGGTTTGAGCTTCTTACCAACCGTAACCTCTATTTACTGGTTGTTTGGGTGAACTCCAAACCGAATCGGTAATCAATGAGACAAAACCCAATCGTAGAACCATTACGGTTTGGGAAAATGGCACTCTGAACCCAATCAACCAGGTTTACGGTGGGTTTTACAATTCAAGCCGTAACTTTCAGGTTTACGTCTAGGTTCGAATTTTCATTACAACCGTAAATTTTCTTGTCATTTAGATTTTGTTCATACGGTTGGAAATGTAAATTTCTTCGCCGGGATACCACATGCAAATTAGATTTACGAGTTTGGAATCATCCAAACCCTACCGTAATATCTTCGTAAACTATAAATACGGTTGTGAAGCCAACCGTAACACCCTAAAACGCAACTAGAACCCTAATTTGACTTGATTTCAATCAATCTAACCTATTTTTAGCACAAAACGAGTAAAAACAAGATGGGTTATCAATTAATACCTAACATAAACCATGCGTTCTTGTTGAGGAGTTAAAAATCGTGATTCTTCAAATTCTTGATTCGGTTGTTGGTGATGAATTTGATCGTCCAGGTGGTTTATTGAGGAGAGGAAGAGGAGCGATTTTTTTCTTTGAGTTAGAATAGAAAAAATTAGGTTTTTTAAGTTTTTTTTAGTTAAAGGACAATCTAGACATTTTGTATTTATATTAGGATATCCCATAACTACTTTTTTGGACACTAAGAATCCAAGTGAAGCCCCTCTATTGGAATGTGACGCCCCAATAATAGCCTTCTATAGTAAAGAATTTTCTAAGTCGACGGATGGACTGTCCCTCTCCAGATGAAAATAAAATAAAAACTCATCCAGACGGAAGACTACATCACCCGAGTCTAAGGCTTAGTTTGTATTCTGCTGGCTTTTGTAAAAGCACTTTTCCGCTTTGTGCGTTCTTTGTCTTTGTCTTTGTGAGAAAAAAACGATTAGACGTTTGGTAAATATTAATTAAAGTTAAAAGCCGATTAAAAAACAATCAAAGTGTGTTTGGTAAAATACTAGATTCAACCATTGTTGTTGTGACAAATGACAAAAACAGACATATCTTTAAAAATAGTTTTATTCAATTTTATTGGGGTTAAAAATAATTATTTTTTTTTACTATTAAATATAAATAGATTAAATTTTAAATTTTACTAATTATTACTATTATTATGATTGTTAAGAAAAATTATTTTTACTTAACCAATTTTAAATATATATAATTTTCAAACAAAAAATAAACTAAAATTAAGTAATTATTTAAAATTTGTTTTTATTTTTATTTTTATTTTTGACAAATTAAATGAAATGGTATCATACAATAGTTTGAAAATAAAATATAAGAATATTTAAAGAATAAAATATAAGAAATAAAAATTGATTATATATATATTTAAGGGTAATTTTTGGTCATTTACAAAAATAAAATAGGGACAAAAAAGATAAATCAGCGCTAAATTTTGGTGGGACCACGAACTTATGCTTTTGTAGCTTTTAAAAGCTCCTCCTCCCAACTTTTAAAAAATTGAGGAATCTGGGAAGTCTTTGGATAATAAGCACTTTGATTTTTTTTTACCAAACACCAATTTCAAAAATTATTGACATATATAGGTTTGAAGATCTTTTGGAAAAATAAAGCATTACCAAACCCACCCTAAATCTTAAAAAAATTCCGAACGGGGGACCTCGAATAAGATAACTTTATGAGGAAGCTTTAAATGCCATATACGAAGCCAAAATTTCTGTTCTTCTTGAGTGGGTGGTTCAGCATATCATTACTAATAAGATGCGCATACTGATTGCACTGAAAAGTGGCCTGATAAAGAAGTAAGCTGCCAATACATAGTATCTTTACCAGTGAATCAATTAGGTCATTAGAAAGCATGAAATTAAACCATAGATCATGATCAAATGCAAATCAGAGAATTAATTTGAGAGAGGTCAGAGAAATGAGAAGTGAATCTCACTAATTTGGTAGAAATCATGTGTTGATTTTGGTTGACTTTCTATTAACCATTGCTTGACTTTTCAATAAAAACGACTTGTTTAATGCACCAACCTTTATTCGTCATCCAGGTGGAATCGCCAGAAAAACAAAAAACAAAAATTGTACAGTATGAATGCACCATGAAATTTATAACGATCAGCCATAAAATAACTTTAAGTTCTTTTAGACTATTTAGACTAAAAAAAAAAATTACAATACGGGGACATCCATAAATTTATAACAATCGGTCATAAAAGTTAATGGATTTGTTTGTAGAATTCACCATTTCCGGTAATTTATAATTTCATGGGATTATGAATTCTAGGATTCATGTAAATCCCTTGTATGTTTGGTAACCCAATTAAAATTCTTAGAATCATCGAATTATCTTGTTACAAAGTCCATATACCGTTTGGTTTTTACCCTTAGAAACTTAAAATTGAATATATGAGATTTAGAGTTAAAAAAAGTAGGCCCATAAATCCCTTAATAAGTTTTCTGACAAATCTTAGGGGGTCGGACTCCATATGGAGGATTTCTTTGGAAAAAGCATTCACATGGGAAATGTGATTCCAGGGATTTCGGCAACCAAATAAACCGAGGGAAACGTAATTCCACCAAATTCCCTGGACCCCTAAATCCCTCCTTCAAAATTCTACATCCAAACCCACCTCGTTTTACTCTAACCGAATTTGTGAGAGAATTTTTTTTTTTCTTATCTTGTCTTCTTCCTTCTCGCCGAGCATCACAGACGAAACAAGAAACCCAAATTCTAGCAATATGCGAATTCATGAGTATTTGCTCACATACCCATTACTTTTAATTAGTTTATGGTTGAAACAATGGGCGACCATACTAAAACTAAAAACCAGACCAAATACTAAAAATATTTGGGTTTGAGGGGTGTTTCAATGAGGATGGAGAGTAAAATTTTAATCAAGCGTATTTTCAATCTTCGCTTGAAGATGATCCCCATGGGGCGGACATAGAAGATGATCCCCATGTGGGGTGGTGAAGAAGATGAACCCCATGGGGCGGACATTGAGAAGATGATCCCCATGGGGCGGACATAGAAGATGATCCCCATGGGGTGGTGAGAAGATGATCCCCATGGGGCGGACATAGAAGATGATCCCCATGGGCGCTAGTTCAAGCGTAATTTCATTTTACGCCTCACCACGACCGAGCATAACTATAAACTATGCCCCCTTCAAACGCACTTTTTATTACCGCCCACTATAATGAGTTTTAGTCGAGATTATCGACCAAATTTACTCCGGATCACGCTCTCTCTCTAACTAAAACCAAATCATATGGATTTATACTCATTTACTTGTGATTGAATTTTCGACCAAATATGGGTTTACTCTACTTTTTACTCGTCCATTGTGGACACTCTAATCATCAAGATAGGTTGAAAATGGAAGTTGCAGGAGGAAGTTGGTTTAATGGATTTTACGGAAAATCCTAGTTTTTCTAACCGAACTTCTGAATCAAAGAACACAAGAACACTTCGGTTGAGAGAGAAAAATTGTTCCCAACCGAACTCAGAAGTTCGTTTGATTTGAAACAATTTTCCTAACCAAACTTGTAAATAGGAAAATACTTAGTTGAAGCTTTAGTCATAAAATATATTTCCACAGAACTCTTCTCTCAAGTTCGGTTTGTTCGCAAATCTAAGAAATACACTCTTAACCGAACTTCTTTACTTAATTACGTAGCAGAGAGCCGAATTATGAAGTTGGTTTTATTCGTAAATCTAATAAATACTCTCTTGAACTTCTTTACCTGTAGAATTATGTAGCAGAGAGTTCAGTTCATTCGCAAATCTAAGAAATAAACACTTAATTGAATGTTTAACTTGGTAAATTACAAGTTTTAAAACCTAAAGTTCGGCGAGAAAGTCTGTAGAATCAATTTAATCGAACTTTCTGTGTATGCTATACCATAGTAGTTCGGTTACGTCTTCTGAAAAAAAGATAGCCGAACTAATAAAAACCTCCATTAAGGAGTAGTTCAACTACCTACATGTGCTGAATCAAAAACCGACTTTGTAACACCCCGTGTTTTTAGCATGGCGCATGCTAAAAGATGCGCCATTTGCTTGTGATGAAGCTTCATCCAAAGATTCTTTTGCATAGTAAGATGCATTTGGCAGGCCATATTTGGTGCCAAGGAAGGAACATTGCGTAGGCATATTGACAAAAGTCCAATGTTGCATCATCATGATGCATTAGGCCAGTTGGGTAGGTGTCCTTGAGCTTGCATCATAATCATTGTGCATTATGAAGGTTATTGGCATAAAGCCAATATCACACAATCATTGTGCATCGGGCGAGAGGGTTTGCCCAGAGAGTATCGCACAATCATTGTGCAATACACTAGAAATAATGTCGCGCAGTCATTGCACGCAATCATTCCGAATGAACGTAATCATAGCGAATGAACACAATCATTGCGGATCAACACAATCATTGCGAATGAACAATGAAGCAAGCATGTCATTTTGGTCCCCTTTCCATACTTGTATAAATTGCAAGTTAACATATATAGAGACATGTAGTTGGTTGAAGGTGCACTTGCGGACCATGCACCAAGTAAGCTTCATAGCTTAGCCAGAAGAGTATAAATGATGCCTAAGTCTCATTTATACCTCAATAGCCTTGCTAATGGGCATATGATGCGAAGGCATCATTATGCCACGGCAACGGACTCGATGATGCATAATCATTGTGCATCTTGTGGGATGGCCTATACGGACCAGGCCATTACCATTATTGTTTAGCCACGGCTTTGAAAATGAGTTAGCTTAAGTTGATGTCCCATATCGTGGATGAAATTAGGTCTGTGCTTGATCCCTTTAGAGTAGGGAAGGGTACGTGGGCAGCCCGCAATGAGTTGCGGATTGCCGGACAAAGATGTTGCCCCCTCATATCATCTAAGCTCGGTAGCTCGATACGAGAGATGATTGTGGCCATACTTGATGAGGAATGTTGCATGCTCGCAAGTGGATGCTCATACTTCCTATCAATCTAGCAAGAGTGGGTAAGCGAGGTAAGGAAATGACAATAGGCTTAGAGCGTCCTATTCCTAAGCCCAACGTATATTCCTTATTCCGGGACGGGACTCGGGGTTTGACGGTTGCTCGGCTAGATAGGAAATTCGGTAATGAATTCCCTACGTTGAGGCAAAAACGGTGATGCATGAATATGCATTGGCATTGGAATTATGGCCTTAAAACCTTTTGCGGACAAGGGTGAGTTTGGAATGGTGTGGAAGCTAAGTTAGCCGCACCATGCTCCACGAGCATGCTTGTAAGGGCGAGATGGACATGCATTTGCACAGTGTTGAGGCCGACCGTGGCTTCTTCATGGCGCATCGGGGAAGTTACGGTGTGCGGAGGGAAACGCGCCAAAGCGTAATTTTAAGTCCGTCACAGACCTACACTTGCGAGAACAATTCAGTTACATGTTCTTCATACTTAAGTAATAGAACAACATTGATCGAGCCTTTTTTTAGAACTTCAAATTTCGAATGCATCTAGGCCAATTCAAGCAACATTATCTTAATTTGAGTACAGAGATTTCATCATCTCGCTTGTGGCTGGTAAAATCCATCATTTTGATCTTGAGATTGAGTTTGGGAAGAATGTCTAAACCATCTAACAAAACCCTCTTATTATTAATAATACATCAAAAATCACTAATAATTAATCACTAATCACTAACTTATATCACTAATCACTAACTTATTACTAATTAATTAATACACTAACTAACTTAAGTTAATGGGGTAATTTTGTATTAAAATGAATATTAAGATAAGGAGTGACTTCAACTTACTTCTAATATCTTATCCAAAATAAAATAATAGTCCCTTAGGAAAAATTTTGGTCCCCAAAAATCGTTCGATAAAATTTGGAACGAGATGGGCTGAAATACGTATAAAAGAAGCGCTTTGGACGTTAGCAACAAAACTTACAACAGATAGTACTCTATATTAAAAATTGGAATGACATCATTAGCGGGTGAATGGGTTATTAGGCCGACCGAGCGAAGCGAGGGAGGACTCTATATATGGTGACTTTATGTCAATGTGTAGCGTGACATTTTTTTCAATTACACAAAAAAGATTGAATTTTGGTCCGGATACCCGGAAAAAGACTAAGATGTCCTCTAAATCAAATTTTACCTTTTTTTCCTTAGACATTTTCGTAAATAAACCAAAGAGAAGGGAATAAGGTATTCGACATTTTCGTAAATAAACCAAAAAAAAAGGGCACAATAGTAAATGCATTTTTTATATATTTAAAAACCTCGTATATTTCAAACTACAAGTCGTATTTTTATAAATTTTATATATTTGGAAAGCCCTTTAAATTAGCTACGCAATGAGCACAAACAATGATATCAAATTTTTATTTTTCAATTTTTTTTATTATTCTCCAAATTTTGTATCTTTTCTCCTTAAAAATTAGGCATAGCTTAAAATTAGACATATCTTAAAAAAAATTGAAAAAAACTACAAGAAAAATAAAATGATTGACTAAGTATAAAAAACAACTAATTTTAAAATGAAAAGCACAACATATGGTGTTGAATCACCACCGAATGGGATACCATGGTAAAAATATACCATGGCCTACCTGTATCTGAAAATGATACTTTCGCGTCGTGTTTGAAAAATTATACCTTCGTGCCGTCTCGGGAAAAATAATATTTTCATTTTTATGGCAAAATTAAATTGTGAACACAAAATTTAATTTTACGTCAATTTTTTCTTGGCCGGCCATCCCACCGTGGTAGCGGTCATCTAGTATATTTGATAATGATAATACTTTAAGTTATCAAGCCCTTGGTTGAAGACCGGATGTTTTACTGCATTAGTCTCTGCATATAATATAATTAGTTTGCACATTTTGTATAAGTAAATTAATATAATGGTATATTTTCCACTTCGCCAGTTACGTTTTTCACTTTATCATATTTATAGTGGGAGCAAAAGTGTCAAATTTTAATTTTTTTAGTGGTGCATAAGAGCATGCCTTAACTAAAAAAAGTTGGATCATGATGAAATTCTTTAACTAGATCCTTTCATGTCTTTGGTGTTCACTTTCGATTTTATTTTCATAATACATACTAGTTTGCTCCAAAATAAATTATATCATCCTTAGAAATCATTTTTATTGAGCCGAAACACGACTCTAAAACATTAATTGATTAATGATCTGCCTAAATACATATTTTTGCTATTTATGGGGCCACAAATTTTAATTTGCATCGAGCCACCGAATCTCTGGTTCGGGCTGCTTGGACCGTCTGGTGACTGAAATGCTTTTCATTGACACAAAATGTGACAGAAACAATATTGTAACCAGAAAACTACCAAGTTAAGTTCTCTAAATCATGCATCATGATTCTAAGACTTCTTGACATTACTTTTGATTTGTTTGTATATACCCAAAAATTTACTTAGTAGCTGCTATGTCAATCTTTGTGATCTCAAATCAATCTTTCGTAAGACTTACTCTAAATTTTGAATCCTGAAATCGGTGTATGCTGGAGGCTCATGGTCTTAAATGTGTCATAAGACTTGCTCTAAATTCTCAATCCTGAAATCGGGTCTATGCAGGATAATGTCAGTATCCGGATATGGATGTATACTACTAAGGCCCATATCCAGACCCTGCTCATGCCCGGAAATATATCCTTAAGAGTCTTGCCAGCAGTGAATTCTGAATCTCGACCTGAGTGAACTCGAGAAGACCAGTTCCCCCCCCTCTGAAACTTGTAAATGCTATTCTAAAACCCTAATCCCCCGCCCCCCCACCCCCACCCCCCAACCCCCCAAAATTTCAATTTCACAAGTTTTATATGCAATTTCATTGATTTAAAAAAGGATCATCTTAATCGATGGAGGATATCCAAAACCCCTTTTTCTGTGCTCACTTCTTACATCACAAAACCCTTCCTTTCTTCTTCATATCGATCAGTGTTAGGTTTGGTTCTTCTTCTTCATCATTTGTAAGGGAGGGTAGAGATCATGGTTGGGTATAACTAGGAAGAGAGGATGGAGCTTAATATTTGAGAGGAATAGTTGATTGTTCATTTTATAAGAGAAATTCGATTAATGGTGATTTGTTTTGTGGGAAATTTGGGAGTTTGAGAGATGGGTTTGTTAGTAGAGACATCAATTTGAGCTGGGTTAGTCTTAATTTTGAAGAAATTTGGGAGCACATCTTAGAGGCCCTTGCAGAGGTAGAGCCATTAGAAAATGGTGGAAACTATTGGGGTGGGGTTTTGTTCGAAGGTGCGATGAACTTAGGTTCTAGTCTTGTTCCATTTGGTTTAACTTAGGTTCTAGTCTATATTGGGTGTTGCTGCTTTGAGAAAGAAATGTCGCGCATAATTTATTAATAATACTCAAGGTCCTTGAAATGGAAAACCTCTTTGGCAGTTATTCATCTACAGGAGGGGCACTTCACTTTAAGTTGTGTGCGAATTCAGATTCTCTTTTCTTATCTGACATCTCCATGCTCATCATGAAGTGGCCTAAATTAACCTGGGAAACACAACTGAATGCCTTAGAAATGTCGCGCGGAATTGAGTCTTGACAGGAAAACCTTTAGAATGCAACTGTGTTGTGAACTTGAATGGTTTTAGCTGAAACTGTAATTCAGGTGTGTTTGAAACTAAGGGAATTTATGATGAGGGGAGAATGTTTTAGCGGGTTCTCGGAGGATAAAGAGAATAGTCATGAGATTGTGATTGTTTAGGACAAGTTAAGTGATGCATTACTAATATGTGGGTTCTCGGAGGATAAAGAGACTGATGCGAAGATAAAACATGCATTTCTTGGTTGCAATTACAGGGATGACTAGATCAACCTGGGAAATAAAACTAAATGCTTGCAGGAAATGAAGTTTGTCAGAAAAAATGTATTATTAATGCACTGAAGATGAGCTGAATGATTGCGAAAAGTTTGACTGATTACTTGTATTCCAGTAACAAAAATTCAGTCAATAAAAGGAATTAATTGAGCTAGAATAGTAGAAAGCTCAAATATCATAACAGATAAGATGAGAGTTAGCTTCATAACTAAGAACCAGCAGTGGGAGAAATAGACGTGAAACTAAACTGAGTAGCGGGAGGCAACGAGCTACTTCTCTGGTTCCTTTTGTGCGCCATCTCCTCCGTGATTACTTGAGGCTGTAGAATTGTCAGGCCTCCTGTCAGTATCTTCATCTCCAGCAGCAGCATATGTGGGATTGTCAGGCATAGTTTCATCTCTTGAAATCGTTGTTGCTCTGAGATATCTCAATGCTGTTCTTCTGATACCCAGAACTCCATTTGCAATATTTTGTAACGACTGCCAGACTCCAGGTATTCTTCCCAGCACAGGCATCATAAGGGAAGATATTCTTCGTAAGTTTAGCATTAATGCACCTGCAGCTATAAGCATATCCTTCAGACCTTGATATTTATTACCTTTACCAAACGTCTTATATCCCTGTTGGATTCCACGGTAGCTACTTATCAAGTTTTCAAGTTCCATTTTCACCTTCTTATAGTTTGGAGTAGAGAGCTCGATATGTTTCATGATGGAATCAATGCCATTTTGTAGCAGACTAATTGGCTCCAGAATATCTCTTAAAGCCATTAGCAATGTATAAGCATCTTCGGAGGAGCTATTCTCAGCACCATCTTCTGAAGTACCTGAACCTGAAGAAGTATTATCTGCACCAGCTGCAGAATCCGGTCTTGGTGAACTATTATCAGCAGAAGTGGGACTTGGAGAAGAGCTATTCTCAGAAGAACTGGCAGAGCCTGAATTTGTCGAATCGCTATTATGAGCACCAGCTGCAGCCTCTACACCTGTGGTGGAGCTATCCATGGAAGCATTCAACGAATCGAGAATAATGAACAAACCTTGAGGAGATGGAGCGATAGCTACAGTTTTTTTTCTCATATGCAGCAACTGCCCTTTGTAACTCTGCTAATGATATTCTATGCCGAGGTATGTGGACTGGGGCTCTCGTACTTGCATCATTTGCTTTTGCATCGCCTTCCCTGCAATGAGACAACTCAGCCTTAGAACTGCACATTGATTATGCACAAAGGGCGTGCATTTTGCTGTGCCCCAATTAAGAGAAAACTTGGAATCAAACCCATTTCTTCATTTCTTCTTCTAACAACCTAAATTTGGGAAATCAAAATTTAGCAACCCATATCTTGTAAAACCCTAAAAGATCCAATTTTTGAATCACAAAAACCCAGTCCTTAAATTCCATAAAGATTTACTATTTTCGTACACATTCTTTGAATAAATACTATTTTTTTTGATCGGTAATTTGAATAAATACTATTAAAACCTACATTTGAGAATTATGTGACCAAATAATCAAGAAAGTAATCAAGAAAGTAATCAAGAAAGTAATCAAGAAAGTAATCAAGAAAACAATCACAAAACATAAAATATTTTGGGAAAATGCCCTCATGAATTGGAACTACCATTAATACTTCATTAAGAAAACGGAATTGCACTCTATACCCAGCATTAATCAAGAAATTTAAGAATCAGTACTTACTTCATTGGTAAACCCCTTTGTAAAGAAATCGAATCATCAAATCCACTACTATGAACTTCGCTACTTGCTTTATCTCCTTCTTTTTCTTCCAATTCATCAATAACCATTACTTCTTCATCACTCTCTACTCCAGATGAAGAACTGCTCCTAGAAGTTTCCTTCCTTTCTTCCTCTTTTTCTTTCTCGTCATTAAGCTTTCCTGCAACTTTACCTTTTTATCCGGATCCATGGGAGAAAAAAGATTATTATCTAAATATCAAAAAACCTAAATAAGAGATTTTTCTGCAATTTTCTATCAATTTGTGCTAAGTATGGACAATGTTCATCAAAAGGACGATGATTCTTGAAATGAGTTTGTTTGAATGGTGTCTTTTACTTATGGGTTTTATGATCAATCAATGAGAGTAAACTTTCAAAGAATTTGGGTTCGATTTTTGGTTTTAATACTGATAGTCATAGGGTTTTTCTTTGTTTTTGATTGTCTCTGAAACAGAGTAAAACAGAGTTTATTGAAAACAGAGAGAGGGAAAGCCCTTTTATTCTCAAATTAGGGGCAAAATTGGTAATGCGTAGGGATAAAGTGGAACAGGGGCTATTGAAGTTACGTTACCACATGGTTTTGTGCCTTTTGATTTTCCTATATGATGGAAGTAACTTAACTAAAGTGTTATGTTATGCACTGTCATATCAAATGTTTTCTTTAAAACAGATGGAGATCGCTGCCCACAGATAATGCCAAGTCACCTATTTGCGTAACAGTGATTTGTGAAATCCCACAAAACGTTTTATTTGGTTGGGATCATGAGAGTCCCCTGCTCATCCTATTAGTCGGTTTAAATTCGGGTCAAGCAACAATAGAGAAAGGTGCTACCACCTTTACCTTCCAAGGAGAAGATAATTTTTTTGATGGTGCAAAAACTTCGAAGGAGGCGTGGGGTTATGAAGGCAGGATTTTTCTTTCATCTTTTTTGTTAGCTTGGGACGAATATAGTTTTGATTTTATCCTCCATATTATTACCCATCTCCAAATCAAAAACAAATCTATTTAAAAATAACAACTAACCTATGTTATCAGCGACGCAAGCAGATTTTAAGTCTAGGTGGGCTAAAATAGCACTATGGGCTAAACACTAAATTCTTAGGGGGGCTATTATTATCTTTTCCAAAAAATACACATGAAAAAATGACTTTTGGGTGAGTTTTTGAGATTTGGGGGTGGCTGGAGCACCCCTAAGCCACCCCCTAATACCGTCCCTGTATGTTATTGTAAACAAAAATCGACTACTAAAAGGAAAATAAAAAATATGCCGTTGCGATCGAAAATCTTATAAAACTAGAAAATAGAGAAGGAGACACACATAGAGGGGAGAAGAAGGGAGAAGTTTTATTCATCATTAGTACAATAGACAAACATTAGAGCCTCTATTTATAGGGCTACACAAGGGCATCCCAATAATAAACGATATTTACCCTATATATTTTTAATATAATTAGACGTTTATAACACTCGCATGATGACATTGTGTCTAAGCTAATTGTCTCGTTAAAACATTGTCGGGAAAACCCAAAGGGACAAAACCTAATCGAAGGGAAAAGAGTACAATTGTGAGTAAACTTAGAATGGAGAGTGGACATGCATATGTTGCTCATTAAAACCTTGACAAGGAAAAACCCGGTGGGACAAAACCTTGACAAAGGAAAAAGAGTACAACGTGATAGTCCAAGTGAAATACCTTTACAATGATGCTCCCCTGATAAGTAATTCGGTTGAATCTTGGCTTGCAAATCTTTGAGTTGAGACTTCCCAATTTCGATGAACAAATTTCTTGAATGTAGAAAATTGTTGTTATTTTGTGAAGAAAATTGCTAGTTGATGAAGTCTTTTTTGTGTTAATCTTCTAATAGTAGTATTCTCGAGTCTTCGTGCTTCTTTAAATACATTGAGGACTTGCTTCTTGGATTGCTAGCTTCTCGAAGATGATTTGCAGAAATAGTTGATGTAGTTTCTTCAACAAAGTGCCAATACACATGTACACTACCATGGGTGTACAAAATTTGTAGTCATACCTTATATGGATCAAAATGATATCCAAATTCATAGGAGATAGTTATGTTGATGTGGTCTAACAAAATGACCTAGTTAATGGTTAGAATCCACCAAATAACCAAAATTAATACAACTCCCCCTTGGATGACCACCATGTTGAACTAAATTGCCTCACTAAAACCTTTCAAAAGAAAAAAACCAATGGGAAAAGAAAAAAAAAAAAATGCGGACGAAGGAAAAGAGCACAATATCAACATTTTCATCGTCTGCGAAATGTTGCCTCTTTAAAACCTTTTCGGGAAAACTACATAGGACAAAACCGGAAATGAAGGAAAAAGTATCACTTTTTGACGATTTATGGATGCTAACTCAACTATATGAGTATTACAAAAAAAACAAGCATCAAAATCATAACTCTAGTCTATATCAAAAGACGAGTTTAAGCAAGCATAATTCTAAATGCAAATTTAAGAAAGAAAGAAAAAAATAGAATTTATGTTGATAAAGCGTGGATTTTGTATTTTAAGGACTTCTCAAGAAACCTATAAAGTTGATATCATCAACTAACTAATCCGATTTTGGTTTGGTACCAAACTTCTAAAAACACATATATAAAGGATTGTTAAACACGACATAATCGAGTCAAGTGGTCACTTTGAATACAATTTGAATCCTCTAAAAAATACAAATATGAATATGTTCTCAAGAAAATCACTTGTGTGAATGCAATACGAGTCCTTCAAGAGGCGCCACTAAAAATGCATCATGTAGGGAGAACGATATATTATTGAACCAATCCTCGGGTTTGAACTTATAACCCCCTATCGCTCTTAAAACGACTTATTTCTCTTAATACGCAATATGAATACACCAACCTTTAATTAATAGGCTTGGAAATTTAAAGTGTTAAGTCTTGGATCCAAAATCGCGTTAATCGAGATATTAATTCAATACAATTTGGAATGTATGCCAACCAATCACATTGTCGATATTCCTCTCCGAGAGGGGTTAGCAACCACCATCTTTATTATTTGGTAGCTCCGTAATATTCGAAAACAAAATTAGCTTACTACGAGCTCACATAATTCTCAAATGTATGCATATGTTGAAAAAATCAAAGAATTCTTGGTACCGGCGCCCGCGAGCATTATAATATCCTCATCATTCAAATGAGGAGATATGAATTTTGAGAATGTGAATCGTATTATGATAGTCTCTGTTGGAGCGCTATCCGTAGCTTATATAAAAATGTTATATGTTTGCTAGATGTGATTGAATTTTCCTTTTCAAATGACATAAGCTTATGGAAAAGCTAAATGAGATTTTTCACGCCTATTTAATGCAGCCTTTTTCGATCTGATCATGATGGGAGAGAAACTGATATAACTTTTGAGTTAATGGATATCGATGTCTGGTAGTGTATAATCTGCCCCTGATTATGGCGGAAATATTTTTCCTCATATACGAAAACAAGTTTTGTAGAGTATTATCTCGATTAAATCAAAGACATATACTCATAATTTCTGGATTTTAAGAACACAGATTATACAATAGATACGACTTCAAGAGCCATAAAAAATATCCAAAGATTGTAATTTATACAAATTAAAATCAACCATGGATTTTATTGGTTACATGCAAAATATGCAAATAAAATCTCCAATAATTTTATGACTTATATGGCCGATGGATAATCATTGAGAATAAATTTATGGATACATTCTTTGTCAAAGAAAATTAATATCAATATTGATATAGTCACTACAAGGACTAATTATATTGCATAACAAGCTAGGGAGCGCACCCATTGATCTTTGGTGTCCTTGTGTATTCCAACTACAAGCGGAACAATCCTAAAATTTGGAGATATTACCGGGAGGAAAATAAAAATTGCTTAACATCCCTATAGAATGCAAATTCCTCACGGGTATTTCCAATTGATAATACCAAAATATCGATATCTAATTCTAAGATTGATAGAGGAAAAAAAAATCTCTTTTTTAGAACATAATGAATGCAATATCGATATTCTTTTTAGAAAAATTTACTATACATGTGGTCGATTAACAATAGTTTCTTGTAGGGAATGAAAAAATGTGTTATGAATGGTTTTTGCAAGGAATAGAACCATATTGGCTTGGAAATATTTTAGAATGCCAATTTATTTAAATCTCATCTCATGGAGTTGACGGAGGAGAGAAAATCAATATCAATTGAATTATACGATGCATAAAATTGCATCGAAGGCTGAAGAAAAATCGTCTTAGTCATCGCATATGTAAAATCAATTTTTGGGTTATGGTTTCTTGTAAATAAATAGAAACCGAATATGAAAATCACATGATCTTTCTCCAATTGACGAAGATAAACTTAATTGGTCGTAGGTTAAAGAACCATGCACATGATTAGGTACCGTAAAGGTAATTAATTTGTGATGACACCAATTCGTTTAGTGTTACGGTTTAATTAGAGGATAAAAATAGTAAACCATCCTTTGATGGATTTTTTCATTATTTCTCTACAATAAAGAAAATTAGAAAAAGGAAAAAAAAACAAATTTATTGCAAAAGTTGATCTCCGGGTATAAAAATGTGGAACAAAATAACAGCTACCAAATTTGTATCGACTTGTTATTCAATAACTTGGGGAAAAAAATATCGAGCATAAAAGTCAATAGGAACTTTACCTGAGACCCGAGTTGCACACGAAAACATATGAAGTGAAAACTACGGACACACCCATTTTTAGAATTTTTCCTACTGTGAAACCCACACGCGTGAAATATCACACGCGCACCCAAAACACCGTGAACATTATTCCGTCACCCAGAGTTTTCGAAATTAAGTTTTTTTTATTTCCCAGTTTAACCTCAGTTGTTCACAGCTTTAGTTTCAGTTTCGAGAGAGAGATTTATGGCCGAGCGATTGAGAAGGAGAAGGAGATAGAATACTGAGCGAGAGCCGAGAGATTGAATTATCGAGAGCTAAAGAAGGATTGATTTGGGAGATTGAATTTACTCATCAAAGATAATTCAAGCTTTAGCGTCACTGATTTCGAGATTCGGTTTCGAGAGATTGATAGCTCGAGAGATTGAGAAGGAGATAAAATAGGAGCGAGGAGCTAAGAAGGAGTGATCGAGAGATTTAATTTACTCCTCAAATTCAATCTTGTGTTCGTTCAAACTACATTCCAATCTTGATTCCGATTTTTGTTTAACATTGATTCGATTCTAGGTTTTAGTTTCGTAATATTAGGATCTATTATTTTAGGTTTCGAAGCTTAATTTAGGTTTTCGAATAGGTTTTTAGATCTTTTAAACTTGTTTTTGATTTTTTTTTTGATTTTTCTAGGTTCCGAAATTGTTACGATCAGCTTGTAGATCTTTCGATTCAATGTTTTTGTTTCGATTTCATGTTCGGATGTTGATACACCAATTTTTTTAGGTTTTGCTTCATTGTATTCGATTTTTCATTTGATTTGTTTTTCACGTTACGTTAATGGAGATGTTATTGATTTTGGTATGTTGTTGATTTCTGATCGGATTATGGTTAATGTAGATTGTCTTCACTTGTCTTTTTGTTGTTGATTATATCTTTTAATTTTGAGTAAGAATTCTTGTGAAGCAATATGCGGGATAGGTATGTTTGATTTTTTCTCTTTTGTGTTTTTTGGGGTGAAATGCCTCCTGCTAGAGCACTACAATGTAATTCACTACTTGAGTGAATTCTTAGCACATCTGTTGATGTTAACACAACTCTGGAGACTTTGAAGACAACCGTTTTCCATAAGTGGACTCAAGCACTTCCTCATCATGTCGATTTTCTTTTAATGATGGAAGCAAGTTTGTGCGAGTTCATTCGATGTCATGCTTCAATGTTTTGTATCTCGTTTCCCCTTTGCAAAGGTCGGAAGAGCTTTGATTTACTTGTTGAAGTTGGCTACAATTCTTTCAATGATGTGATGAGAGCTTCATCAAGTAAACGTGTAATAGAACCCGAACGAGGAAGAAGCTATGGTGAATTTCCTTAAAGATGGTTATGTGCCTATTAATAAGGTTCTTAGGACTCGAGGGTTGGGATAAATTACTTGGTGATGTTGATAAAGTTTTTTTTGGAGGTGTGGGAGGCACGTATTGCGGTAAAAAATACGAGTTAAAGGCTTAGCGTGTTCTTGTATATACTAAGAATGAACCTAGCGGGTTCTATGCAAAATGCTCTAAAGAAAACTTCCTTGGGAGTATAAGGTTTGTCTTGTGGATGTTGAAAACAAGATGCTTAAGGTTAAGAAGTATGTTAGCAATCATAGTTGTGGTGTTGGATGTGAAAGGATTTTCCACAGGCTCAACAGTAAATTTGTTTCTAGTCTGATCAAGGATGAAATTAGAAGTGATCCGAGTTTCAAAGCTTCTGATTTGAAAATGTTTTTAAAAACTAGCTATGGGATCAATGTTAAATATTACCAAGCTTACAATGGAAGAGAGAAAGTGTATGAGGATATATTTGGTGAGGATGCCATGTCGTATTCGCATTTGGTATGGTATGTAGATTCTATTCGCGGTACAAATCCTGGGAGTTGGATTGATTTTCAAGTTCAAACGGATGAACTTTGAATCGAACGAGGATAGTTAATTTGAATTAGAAGATGAGGCACCTTCAAATAAGTTTGTGCGTATTTTTATTGCTTTTGAGGCATGCATCTATGGTTACCGTTACCTTCGTCCCATGGTTTATGTCGATGCTACCTTTCTTACGGGAGATATAGAGGATGCCTCATGGCTGCAACCGCTATCAATGCGAAAATGGTAATTTTCGATAATGCATCCTTTTTTTATATATGTGCATAATGTCTCATGCATTATTTATTTTTGCTTCATAATGTCTTATGCATTATTGTTTTCACTTTTCGGTTATGCATCATTTGTTTAGATGCATAAGACATTATACATTTTTTTTTTGCATAATGTCTTATGCATTTTGGTTTTCACTTATTGATTTTATGCATCCTTTTTATGCACGTGCATAATGTCTTATGCATCATTTATTTTTAGATGCATAAGACATTATGCATTATTTGTTTTCACTTTTAAGTTATGCATCATTTATGTTTAGATGCATAAGACATTATACATTATTTTGTTTTATTTGTATAATGTATTACATGCACGTGTATAATGTCTTATGCATCATTTAGTTTAGATGCATGAGCCATTATGCATTTTTGCACATACTTCATGTAGATGCTGGCTTAATTTTATATTTTTTTGTTGTGCTGGGTTCTTTCCACTAGCCATGGTCGTGATACCTAGTGAAGATAATGATAACTGGGAATGGTTCATGAGGAATTTGAGTAATGTTTTTGATCATGATCAAAGGCCAATCACATTTTTATTTGATCGTGCGGAAAGTTAAAGAGGAGCGATTCCATTTTACTTTCAGGAGCCTTCCATAGTTTTCTTATCATCTTAAGATGAACTTACCTATTAATGTCGACGAAGGTATGGTGCGTTATTGATTCATTTCAGGTCATTACGTATGCTGTAGTCCAGAAGGTTTCCAGCGCCATCGCTACGATTAGGGGGTCTTGGTTTTGGTTGGGTTACGAGAATATATTGAAGATATCCTCCGGAGAAGTGGTCAAATGCCTTTTTCCGGGTTGTAGGTATGGTAGGACATCTTCTACTCTTCTTTGAATCCTTCAATAGTTGGATGAAGGTACACAGAAGCTCCCTGCCAAATGCTCTTCTAGATCAGATAAGGAAGGATGTGATGAGTATGATGTCAGAAAGGCGGAATACTGGTAAAAGTTTCGTAACAATTCTCACACCGAAGAATGAAACTAAGATGAAGGCTATTATTGATGAGGGTTTAACCTGGATGGTTATATAGTCCGATACTCATGTTTATGAAGTGAAGGGAGGAGAGTTCTCATAGTGTTAACCTTGAGGCAAGGACATGTACCTGTCAGAGGTGGCGCGTCTATGGGTTTTCATGTGTGCATGCTTTCGCATCGATAACAATGTATGGTTCTAATCCATATGATTTTATTGAACCTTATTTCACTCACGCATACTTCAATAATGCCTACGACCATGCAATTCATCTATTCCGAACTACAATAGGCCTGAATTTTATGAAGGTAATGATATTATTGATGTACACGATGTTAGGAGGCCTTGAGAGAGACCACAAGCTAATAGGCATTTGAGTAGATATGAGAAGCCGCCCGGAGATCTATCGCTGTGGTAATTGTTTTGAGCTTGGTCATCATAACAAGCAAACATGTACAAATCTACATTACAAGAAGCCTCTGAAGCCAGAAGCATCTGAGGAAGTTAAAGGAGAGTAATTATCTTGTTTGTTTCTTAGGACTATTACTTTTATGTTGGAACCTTATTCATTTTATTTAATTAGTTTCGTATTAGTTTTTATAAATTAGTACTTTTTCTTTATTTTCTTTTTTGTATTGGTTTTATGAAAAAATACTTCTTTTTTTCAATGTGTGTTTTTCCTCGCTTTTCTATCATATAATGTTTTCATTTTTATTCTTAAATGCATAATCTATTATGCATTAGTTTTTGATGATGCATAACATGTTATGAATTATGTTTTGAAGATGCATAATCTCTTATGCATTCTTTTTTGAAGATGCACAATCTTTTATGCATTTATTCTTTTAAAGATGGTTGCAAGTCATTCAATGTGGTTCCTTCATGCATGTTTGCATCGCATAACAAGTCATGCACATTTATTTTATTTGCATAACATGTTATTTGGGTTTTTTTTTTGTTGCATAACATGTGCTTTTTGTTGCATAACATGATATTTAGATGTTTTATATGTAACATGTTGTTCCTTCATTTTCCTTGTAAATTTATATCATGTTATGTTTATAATCGAGGGTCGAAAGGGAGATCCCCTCGTTATCATAGTACGAGTTAAATGAAATAAGATTGCAGCAAAATAGAAACTTGAAACAAGCATTGATATATAATAAATATATATATATATAAACATCGACAAGATAACAAGATATAAGTTGTTCGAGACAAGATTCATACCAACACATTACACATAAATTTGTGACTGAAGTTAAGCTTCACACTAACTACTTTCCCATTAGTTTTCACTCCCAAGTTAAATTTCTCAACCTACCAACAACACACGGGTTGTTAAAACAAAGTTACGTCAACCTTTCTGTTTCAACCTTTTCTATTAAGCACAACATCAGGAACATTTACGCATAGCTTCATCACATTGACGCGCAGCATCATCCCAGATGTCTTCATTGGCATCTATCGCCCAACTGTTTCCAAGATCCGTTAGCATTTTCAATACAGGACTTACTCCTTTCTTATTGGCTTTTGCTACGCATCTTCCTTTCCCAACTTGACCATTTATGCACGACTTCGGACTTCATTCTCATCTTCATATAGTAGCATACTAATATGAGTGATCGATGTGATATCCTTGTTTAGGAACAATCTTGGCAAAAATATCTTTGTATACAAAGCGGTTCCCTCTTTATATCCACGATTTCTGGTGATAGATTCGATTTGTCATATCTTTCAATCAAATAAGGCATACAAGCCTTTGCCATTATAATGACTTGTTTCTTGCGGTTAAATTTATAGCCTTCAAGGCTTGTTATAGAATTTCCACTCACCCTCTAAAGGCCATACTCTAACAATGTCCAATGTATACAGCCCGAGGTTTTCCTTTGTCATATAGTTCATTGGAATGAACATTTTCTCAACTTCAATAGGGAGATTCAAGATGAGTTATCCAACATATTTGGCAATCCCATCTTTCTCCTTTTTTTAAAAAAGAAGCGCAAAAAGAAAATTTTTAGGAAAAAAAAGGTTAGTGGATGCAATTGAGAGGGTGCACAACAGGTGTAGGAAACAATGCTGAATAACTTGTTATGCAGTTCAAACTAGTTGCATAACATGTCATGCAGAATTAATAATATGGACATAAGATAATATGCAATACTAACTTGTTATGTAGCAAAATGATTTTATTTTTTTGACTTACCCAAGCATGTTGGCGTCATGAATGCGAGACTCCATACCTATGTTCAATACTATCGGCCTCCTTTTCATTTTAAAGCTTCTGAACAACCTATAACGTAGTAGCGTAGTACTTGTTCTTTATGTATTCATTGTTCATTAGTTGTCTTATTATATCTCAGTGAATCCGAATATCCCACAAGTACGGGTCTTCTCCTTCTACGATACTCATGCTTCGAATTTACTGAGACGACATAATTAGTGAGATGTTTTATTCATTGTGATATGCATGGATTGTTTAAACATGACTTATTATGCATGGTTTAAGCATAACTTGTTATGCAAATATTTCATAGGAAGCATAACTGTAATGCATTGATTTTTTAAACAAGCATAAAGGTAGTTTTGATACTTACAGGTTGTTGGCATTCTTAAGTATGTCTCCAGTACTTCCATCAAGGCTGGGTCTATTGTATCCTTGTAATCTTGAAAGCATTCCATTGTTTCCACGGATGTAATTTTCTCGAACGCCCATGATGAACGTCGAGGATTTTCTTCTTCAAGCTTGTTTTCTCACCGAGGCTTCTCTTTTTACCTTCTGCTTTGCTTCCCTAGCTCTCACAATCTTTGAGTAGTACAGCTTGGTTTACTTTGCTTGCATGCTTTCCTTTTATTTATTCTTTTTACCTTGCTTGGTTGGTTCCCATCCTCTTACGCCTTGCTTGATTGAATGTTGTCCTTTGCTTCCCTTTAGTGGCGTATTTCTTTAAAGGTTTCTTCTTTTCAAATTCTGTTCTTGGAACAAATATTCCTCTGCTAGTTCTTCTTCCTACAAATTCATGTAACCAAAATGTGTTAGATATAACCAATATAACCAAATTATTTTGAAATTAAGTAAATAGTGGTTGATTAAACAACAAAACAACAACATAATAAATAGTATATAATTGATCAGAAGTATATAGTTGATTCGACATTAAAAAAAAAAAATTCAAACAGTTGATGGTTTTTCAAATACACTAAATTTTTTTTTAAGTAGTTGCATTTTATATTTTACGTACCAATGCACGTATGCGTAGCTCCTTATCTCTGATTTATTCGAGTCTTCTTCGGTGGGTGGAGTTGAGGGATTATGTGCGGCTGCATTTGAGTATTCTTCTTTGTTTTTTGGCAACGGCCATCTCAACGGTGGTTGTTGCGGCTTTCTCTGACTTGCTCTTCTGGCATCACAACAGTGGGTTGTTGGGCTTTTCTGCGACTTGCTCTTCTGGCATCTCCATGACTTGTTGTTGTTGTCCTCCATCACCAACTTCTCCTTGTGAAATATGGAGATTAAATGTAGGCCCTTCAGCTACTTCTGCTCCAGCACCATCTTCTACTCCAGCAACATCTTCTACTCCAGCACCATCATCACCATCATCGCCATATTCTCCTCGGCACCATATTTTCGGCTGAATGAGAATTCTTTTTCTTGTGCTTCAATTCTTCTTGAGTTGTTGCAGATTTGGTGTTATACGCAATTCCTACGGCGTGTGTTTCCTTGTCCTTTGGAGAGATTAACGCGACTTTTTTCGAGTCCATGAACTTGTAAAGGTGAACTGGAGTCACGACTAGCGGTTTGGTCTTGTTGTCACAAGTCCGATTAACTTAGGAAATGATTCTTGTGTAGGTAGTTCAGTTGAAGATACCGGTTCAATAAGTGTCTCATTCCTTGGCAAATTTTGACTCGGTGGGATGCTAGGCTCGGTGATGATGCATCGACGCTAGGCCAATTTGATGATTCCACTCGCACCTCTATTTTATGCACAGAAACAGCGAACAACTCCTTAACTTTATCATACAATCGAGAATTGAAGTCTCCTCTAGTCTGTCTATATTTCTCCTGAGTCTTGTTTGATGTCTTTTAGCGTTTCTTGGACATTCTTCAACCTTGCTCCAGGGACTATCGGAAACTTCTCTTCTTGATGATACGTAAGCATCCTGAAATGCGTCTTCATACTGTCCCTGTTCACCACAAGATCCATTGTGATGAGTTCATATATAGTTTTCTGTTTCTTGGTTGTCTTAGTTCTGAGTTCCAACTCCATTGATTTGTATGCATCTCTAAAGTTCTCATGAAGCGCAACATGATTAGTAACACTCGTCAGGGAATACATAACCAAATATAACAACATTTTTATATGCATAACATGTGATGCGAGATATTTTAAACAATGTAACTAACCATGCGTTAAACATTGGTTTTGCATAACATATTATGCACTCATATTTCATAATCTGCTTAACTTTGTCATATGTAAATAATGCATAACTAGTTATGCATTCACATACATACGCATAAGATGTTATGCAATTATTTATAAATGTTCATAACATGTTATACACTCATATTTCACAACCCTGCTTAACACTTCATTTTTAAATAATGCATAATGGTTATGCATTCACAATACATATGCATAAGAAATTATGCAATTATTTACAAAGGTTCATAAACATTAAATAATGCATAACTTAGGTTATGCATTCACAATTGTATATGCATTAGATGTTATGCAATTATTTATAAAGGTTCATAAACAAATACTGTAAAGTCCGTAATATGCTTCTTGATCATTCTTTGTCTTCATTCTTTGTAAAGTACCACCTCAGCTCTTGGTGTAGTAGCATCCACTTTGACCTTGATGTTGGATGCCAACCGGCTATGTTAGATTTCACAGCCAACCAAAGCTTCAAAAAACAATAACTAATATATAATATATTATGTATATTTGATTTATTGAAAGAGATTAAGTAAAAAAAAAAAACCCAACTCACAAGAGAATATATAGTGCAACCAGGATATTCTGATCTAAAGATTCTTTTCTTTCCTGAGTTTGATGTCGATTTCATCAGGTGTTCGTGAATCACATCGGGAAATAATCTGTGATTCCATGGTTTGCAAATCCTTCACCAAACCAACATATGAGACGTCCAAATTGTCTCCCATTGACCAACAAAAGAACAATATGACTAGCATGTAGAGGCGGACAAGGCAGACAACTTCCTCTTCACAACCTTTCTTATCAAGTTTTTTCCAACACCAAACCTTTGAATATCCTCTACCCACACCTTTGTTACCGTGTTTTGGGATTTGTACTCACTTTACGTGCCGCTGTTTTGAGTGGGAATTGCTTGACCAAGGCAAGTGACTGAGTCAGCTCTACCTCTTCCTTTGAAGTCAGAATATGTCTTCCTCTATCTTCTTGGACTCTTGGAATCAGAAAAGTAGCAACAAGCTTGCGGTAGTTGACGGTATACACTTGTTTTGGACACCTTGAATGAATGCTGACTCAAATCACCATGGTTATATGATAAAAAGACCTCATCCATGCTGGATGCTCTTACCATCAAACAATGCCATGTCCACTTGACAGATGACTATAGAATTTCCCAAATGGACCCACATTCATCATAATAGCTTGCGTTGGAGTAAAACCACCTCTTTCCTTTATTTTTGTGAACAAGTTACCTACCCTTAGAAATCGTGCTCTATAAGAACCTTTCGAGTTGCGGGTTTGGATTTAGGTTTATTGCATAAATAAAAGAGCAAAAAAATAGCATTTTACTAAGTTAGAACCGCTATTTTGACCGTATAACCTCCTATGCCTCTTATTCGGGAATACGCATAAGGCTGTTATGCACATTTTTTACCATGCATAACCTATAATGCACTACTTCTTAAAATGTATTTTTTGCAGATTTATTATGTTGCATAACCTATGATGACTTGTTATGCACACCCAGTTTTCTGCATAACCTATTATGCATTTTTTTTTAAAGAAGCATTATGTGTTTTACAAGCTGTTAACTACAAAACTAGAAGGTAAATGATCACCTGGTTTATAGATGACACATTGTGCTGATCTTCTTCTTCTTCTTCTTCTTCTTCTTCGTCTTCTTCTTCTTCATCTTCTTCTTCACTTTGAGCTTTCAATTTGCTTCTCCTTCTTCTTTCTTTTTCACATCTTCGATTGTTTGGGTTCACATCTTTTTTTTTTGCTTATCAACAGCTTGCTTTTTGAAACAAACCAAATCAACATTGAAACAAATCAATCACACTAAAGAAACAATATATCAGACAAATAGGAAATCACAAGCAAATCTTACCAGCTTCCTTTGGTGCAGCTTTCTCAAAATCATCTGAATCATCATCCAATACTTCCTTTGGTGCAGCTTTCTCTGCTTTCTTTTTTCTTTTAGTAGCTTTATCGGGCTCCTCAACTTAGATCGACTTTCTTTTTAATCTTTGTTTTCTTTTAAAGCGAGGCTTAGGTGAACTAGGTGATACGATCTTTCAATCTCTGTGACTTCCTTGATGGTGTGGTTGCTTCGGGATCTAGACGAAAATTGTTATTCATATAAGGTTATCATTAACTTTGGTAAGCATAACTTTATCATGCATCTCCATAACAAGTTATGCACATATATTTTATCATGCATTACATGTTATTGATTTTGTTTGTTGCATACACACTTGTTGCATAACTTTGTCATCTTGTTTGCATAACAAGTTATTCACATATATTTTATCATGCATTACATGTTATTGATTTTGTTTGTTGCATACACACTTGTTGCATAACTTTGTCATCTTGTTTGCATAACAAGTTATGCACATATATTTTATCATGCATTACATGTTATTCAGATTTTGTTTGTTGCATACACACTTGTTGCATAACCTGTCATGCGGCTGCATAACAAGTTATGCACATTTATTTTATCTGCATAACTTGTTATGTTATGCAAACATGAACTAGTGAAGATGCATACCAGAGACTTCCTTTCTCTTGAGTATCTCGCTTTGCCTTCATTTGAATCTCCTTTAGTGGTTGTTCACTATCACTTTCTCCTTTTTCATCTTCAACATCAAATAAGTAAAAATGATGTTAAAATCGAAGATTGGGTAAGTTATAAAGCAAAAGAAATTGGGTAAAAATGATGTTACCAGAAACAGTTTTCTTCTTAGGTTTCTTCTTCTTTTCCGGATTACCGGCCACAGTACGGACATCGGCGAAGCTGATGAAGAAAATTTAAAATTAAAAAGCTGGAAAAACAAAATCAAACACTAACGAGATGAAGAAGATGATAAATCTCACCGTTTTTTTTTGTTTGTTCGACTTGATTTTTCTTCTTAAATCTGTTTCAAGAACAAAAGTTAAAATCGAAGAAAAAAAATCAAATCTACTGAATGCATGTAAGAATACAATGATTTGAACGAGATTGAGTACCTGATTTCTTCTCTTTCACTTTTGAAGACGAGTTTTTGTTGGTGTTTCATCCATTTTTGATGAACTGAGTTCTAGGGTTCGTAAGAATACAATGATTTGAAAGTAGTTTCTAGGCTTTTTATGATTTTGAAATTGATTTCTAGGGTTTAATCAACTTCAATCATTGATTTTATAAAGGTTTATTTCTTTGACTGATGGAGAGCAAAATCTATGTAGATCCGTTACAGTTAATTGAGGAATAGGGAAAGAAACCGGTGGAGAAGAAGAGTAATAACGGTGAAAATAATAAATAATGTGACCGTTTCGGAGTTAATTGAACCGCATGAAAATGCTGAAGGGTAATAGAGTCGATCCGCACGTTTTAAATATTTTTAAACAATTATGGGTGTGACTGTGCAAAAATAATTTTGGGCCACAGCGGTAGGGAATTTTTTTTTTTGGGCCTGCGCCTAATTTTCCCTTTAACATTTGAGGTTGCTCCATGGACTATGGCTTTTTTTGGTGATCGCTTTAATCCTTCCAGGTGGGATCGGTGCTAAAATAACCATGTCTGATGATGTATCAGTGTATGGTGTTATTCAAAATATGAGATATTACGAGTCACCATTGAATTAATGTTTTTAGTTTTTATGTTTATGTGAAGCAAATAAAATTCTTAGTTCCTGTTCTCTTTTTTTTTTTTTTGTATTTGAGTATCTGAACTACATTAGTCTCAATGGTTGCTTCTGAAAATCTCTTAATTAATTTAGGAATTGCATCACGATGAGAGTTCGGGAATGACCTCTTAATTGCTTTCTTATGTGAGAGTTGCCCTTTCAGTTTGTTTGTATGTCTAAGAAAAGTTCTAGTGTACTAATTCAAGCATATTTTCCCTAACTGGGGAACTCATCAAGGCTTAATTTAGATGGAATAATTTCTTGTTAGATGGATCATCACTATATCTAATTTTACTGTATTTTTGTATTCGACTATGTGAAAGATTCTGCATTTCATGTCGTTTACTGTCAAGCATCTACTACTGTTCTGCCCACAAGAATGACAAAATGGCATCAACCAAACCAGCTAGGCAGGTTCACTCATAGGTCCAATTTGTTTTCACTCATAGTTAAGCGTCTTGTGTGTTTATTTGGTATAAATTTTTAACTTGTCCCTAGTAATGTAAATGTGAAAAAACCGAAATATCAAATGAATAGAGATCATATTCTGTAACTTAAAATGCTGCAGCTAGAAATAAACTCAAATTTGGTAAAATGAACGTAGTACAGTTAAAAGAAAAAACAATTTCCTGGTACAACCTATATTTATAACTGTTGGAAATTTGAATAGAAATTAGTTAGTTACAACCAATTTGTGAAGGGTTATGTCTATTCATATAAACCCTTTCAAGGGATGTGTCTTTCCATTAAGGGTGTGACTTTTCATGAAAGGACTTTTCCAAAAGTCACATATAAACCTATATAAACCCCACATATTCTCCATTTCAAAAGAATGTTTTTTAGAGTCATAAAACTAGTACTAGAAATTTAAGAGTTTGTATGTGTCTTCAAGAGTTAAAGAAGAGTTTGTGCTACATCCATTCGCGTTGTTCGGTGTTATCGAAGTCTTTGCAGAAAAACATCGAGGTATTGTTGAATGTTGGAGACATATGCCGCTAAATCTGTAACAACATTATATACAGGGCATCAAATGTCTTAAGCAAAGAGATTACTCGCCTCAATACACCCAAGTAAGTTTGTTTAAGTTTTGTGATTGATCATCTTTTCTATCCTTCTTTTCTTGTTTTGTTGTTGGTATTACGAAACGTAATACATAAATGAAAACCGTGTTACAAAGAGTTGTAACGGATCGGAGGATAATACACGAGTTGTATTATTAAAGAATCGGTAACGAAGGTATATATCCAACAATAACTCTGCTAAGACCATAACTAAAAATTGGAGGACAACAACATCAGGTGCCGCAAGGTTTGCTGAGAAGTTCAACACTTGGAGAGCCAAATGACATCGAATACAGCGGATGCTGCAAGGAAGAAGAAGCCAAGGAATGCAAACGATATTGAGATGGCAATGCGTCGCAGAAAACATGCAAAGGGTTTACAGAAATCTGGCAGAGCTGAGTGTCGGATTCATGTCCGGTTTAGGTTAGTAACTCCAGATGCAGCTGATCCTGCACTCATCATGGCGTATGCTAATATCTACAAAAAGAAATTTAAATACTTAATCAGTTCTGTTGTGCTAAATCAACAGTGAAATTCTTGAATACTGGCAAACAAAAGTATGCTTCTTACCCGTAGCCAAAATCGATAAAAAAAATATAGTCAATGCATAAAAAAACGCTTAAAATCATACAAAATTTGTGTTCATGACAGCTCTATGAGCACACCACCCTTTCCACATCTGTTTACACCCTTTATTGAAACAACCAATGATGCCACCAGCCACCCTCATTCAATTGCCGCAAGTTGTTATTAGAACTTGGGTCACTAGAACAGATCCACCAAGACGACCTGTGGGCTAATGATGGGCCTCTATGCTCTCTCAAGCTTGTTAGGGTTTCCTATTTAGAAAAATTGACATATAAAACGTGAGTTTGAGAACGAGTCTCTCTCCAGAACAAAATTCCGCAGCCTTCATTTCTCTCCAAATCTAGATCTGGTCTAACTCTTCACTATCCAAACTCGTTCCCAAATGTAGTCGTCAACCCAGACCAATTCAACATATAGTGGGACACAGGTATTAATAGCGTGTGAGGTTAGACGCGAGTATAATGAACGTTTGTATCCAGGCGCCAGTATAATTAACGTACGATAATGGGGCGGAGATGAAATGGACGTTTGAATGGGGCGCAGATATTAGCTCCACCTAGTAAAACTCATGTAATACCTATGCCTCACAACATGCGTGGTTATTAAATCCGCCCAAATGGGCCATCTTATAAAGTGTGTCTGTTGTTTATACAACTTTCCATGAAACGCATTTGATACTTTCGTCTGTTGGTTGAGCATGGTTAATCCTCGTCTCATGTCAGGCGTTTATAATATTTACGCCTCTCTCCAAGCGTGCGCAATACTGACGTCCCATATGTACGTTCACAATACCCACGCCTCACTGTTATACATACGATATACTTATGCTTAACTTGGGGCGCTATTATACCGTTGTGTTTCATCTCCACTATACCTAAATTTTTAGCTTTTAGTATGCTTTTAGTATTTCGGCCGTTCATGACTGTGGTTGCTCTAAGTACCTGAAAAGTTCATTACAAAACGCAAAACAAAATTAGAGACTCGGAATCCTAATTTATGCGCTAGGCGGACTCAGAAAAACTCAGAATAGATTCCATTATTTTACCTAGCACTTTTAGGGGCGACCCAGAAAGAATTAGGGGCGACACTAAAAGACAAAAAAAAGGTCACCCAAACGTAAATCTAAGCTACCCCTTATCTTCGATTTTCGAAATGGCCAATATGCCCTATATATAATCGGTGGGCAACACCATAATCGGTAGGTTAAAGGTGAATCGGTAGGTTAAATTGAAATTATACCTACCGATTATTGTGTAGATACCGCCAATAATCCCTTTTATAATCTGGTAGCTTATCCAACTTGTAAGACTACCGATTATATGAGCCCCGTATTCAATCCACGGCCAAAATTCCATAGGTTTTGAGGGGTGCGGAGCCAACCATAACCACTTGGCTTGAGCCGTGGATGTAGCCATAATCGGAAGCCTAATAGGTTACATAAACTACCGATTATAAGTTGCCCCAAAATGAGTTTTTCCTAAAATCCTTCACGTAATGAATTTTGAAATCTACCATAATGTAGGTATATAATTATATAACCCACCGATTATAACGAGCCCCGATCCAACCTTTGTCATGTTTCATAGGTTTTGAGTGTACACACCGACCATAACCACTTGGTTCGCGTTTTGGATGCGGCGTTAATCGGAAGTTACATATATTACCAAACCATCCAGATTATGGGTTGCCCCAAAATGAGTTTTTTCTAAAATCCTTCCCGTGATGAATTTTGAAATATACCATAATCGGTAGCGTTAACAACTTAAAACCTACAGGAATATAAGGAGCCCCAGATCGAACCCTTGCCAAATTCCATAGGTTTCGAGTGTACAGGCTGAGCATAACCATGTGGTTCGTGATTTGGATGTAGCCATAATCGTAAGCCAAACAAGTTCCACAACCTACCGATTATAGGTTGCCCCAAAATGAGTTTTTTTCTAAAATCCTTCATGTGATGAATTTTGAAATCTACGATAATCGGTAGAGTTAACAACTTAAAACCTACAGATTATAAGGAGCCAAGGATCGAACCCTTGCCAAATTCCATAGGTTTTGAGTGCACTGAGCCAGGCATGACCATGTGGTTCGTGATTTGGATGCATCCATAATCGTAAGCCAAATAGGTTACACAACCTACCGATTATAGGTTGCCCCAAAATGAGTTTTCAAAAACCATTTTTTTTAAATTTTGAAAGCTACCATAATCGGTAGATATACTAACTTACATACCTACTAGATTATTGGTTTTCCAAGATATCACCTATGTCAAATTAGCGTTGCAGTTTAAACCAACTTTAAGAAATAGCCGTTGTAGTTTTGGGAAAAAGAAAAAGAGTCGTTGGACCCTAAACCTATATAAAGAAACTCATATCTATCAACCCAATTGCAACAAACTCTTTCCTCTCTTGAGTTCTACTTTTTGAAAACCAAAAACATGGATATTGCTTTTCTTAGAAGAAGAAGATTGTGTTATTTATAGAGCGTGGGTTGTAGTAGCGCTCATGATCGTGTTCACAAGCTCCACAAATGGGAATCGAAGAAGCGATTATGGAACCGTATTCTAATGGTATTTGAGGCGTTAGATGGTAATCGAATTTGAAGATCGTCCAATGACATTAAGATGAGAAAGGATGCGGTCGACAAGGAGATTGACAAACTTGAAGATGAAGAACGATTTGTTAGGGACGCTTTTTCTTGGTGGACGTATGAAAAAGCGAGTAAGTATCTTTATAACTCCGACTCACATTAACATAAGTTAGTACTAACTTGTTACTCATTCATAATTTCGAGAAATCTTCTTGATCGTCGGTATATGGACCTCTACGGGAAACGATTTGAACATGAAGGATGTTACAATATCAAGAGGGACAATTTCGTGGTGTTTGGAGCGTTATGATCTTTTTTAATAATTTTATGGTCAATTAGGAGTATGGATTTAGGTGCTTTTGACAAAAGTTAAGGTCGTTTGAACTTTATGTAATGGATGTAATCGGAGGATTATTAATATGAAAAATTTCCGATTATAAAGAAACGGAGCGTATTTTGTTAAGCAAACTACCGATTAAAATATTCGGTTATCTTATGTGTCAACTTTGTTTAGATTATGGTGTTATTTGGTTCGAAACATAAGTTCTTTCACTGGAGAATAGTCGGATATTAACAAAAACTAAACCTACGATTCATTTTATTCGGAAGTCAAGGTGAAACTTTACCCTCCGATTATGGTGTTGTTTGGTTCCAGAAACCATAGTTGTTTTTTGGTAGAATAATCGGAAATTAACAAAACATAAAACTACCGATTAACAATATTGGTAGTCAATGTGCACAATTACCTTCCGATTATGGTGTTGTTTGGTTCCGGAAAACAAAGTTTTTTACATAGAATATTCGGAAGGAACATTACAAATAAACCTACCGATTCTTGTTATTCGGAAGTGAAGGTGCACATTTACCTTCCGATTGTGGTGTTGTTTGGATACGGAAGATAAGTTTACTTTACATAATAATCGGAGAGAAACGTATATTAGCAATCCTCCGATTCTCGACCAAATATTTTGCAAAATCCCAGAATCGGTAGGTTAATAACATATAACCCTACAGATTCGACTAAAAATGGAACATCCCCAGGAATCAGGTAGGTTAATATATAAACTTATCTTCCGATTGTGTTCCAAAATTCAACACTTTCATGTCTCTTCATGTGATTAGCTTATGAAGTCATTTGTTAAATGCATAAAATGTGTAAAATAACTATTCTTAATCCATAAACATAACGTAACAACTAATATTCCGACACAAACTTTGAAAACAACATAATCCGAGCATAATCCAACATAAACAAAGTTATCCATAAAGTTTACGAAAAACATCAAGAGTTTACAACATCGAAAGTTTACTTGTTCCTTTTTGCTTTGATTTTGCGACCTTTACCACCCCTACGACTTGGACCAGCATCATCATTGGTTTCATCAACTTGAGTGCTCGATGACGCTCGAGTTCTTTTGTTCACCTTGGTTGTAGGTTTCTTTTGCAATTTTTCCCCGAACTGAGATGCATATTCCTCATTGTCAACGTTGTCAATCAACTGTTGGTGCTTTTTATCTTCTCAATTGAAACAGGCTCTCCGGACTTTATACAATCGATTGCACCATTTCGACAAACGCTTGAACTGCTCTTCATCTGTTTTAAAACATAGCATACCATCAAACGGTTATTACTCTATTTTGACCCATAATATTAAACTAAATTAACAAAACAATACGTACCAATCTATCAAAACCCTGAGGCTTCTCTTTGAGGATACTCTTGTCTGAGTGGCTTTGCTTTAAGATCACGGATTACACGAATATGAGAAACATTGCGGTACCAATCCATATAGTTGGGAGCATTTTCAAAACCTTGGTTGGCTGCCCTTCCTTGGTTGATCAAGTAATGCGCCCTTCTATCCCAATGGAATTTATAGGATGGTGAACCCTTGTGAACCAACGTGATAGAATCTTTATCAGACTCGCAGTGCTCCAGATCCAAAGTGAAATTGCCATGGATTTCCTACTTTGGTATACCTTGTACAAAACCGTGTTGTCGCATCACCCTTGAGGCATTGTACATCACATATCCTGTGGGGTGCCATAACGGTCTAAAATAAAGTGCGAAATCGGGACCAGACCGCGATATGTCCAAAGAGCTCGGTCTTCCTTATATAGATCAAAGCATACGTCTTGGGCATTAAGTGAGTCCAAAATCTCCTCAAACGAATCCAGCGATGCTCCTTCGTCCTAGAATGGTTGTCATCGAAGACATACTTTCTTCCTATGGGGTCACCTTTCTCCCACGCTAGGGTTTTCAATGGCCAATCCCAAGATAGGGAAGTGGATGTAGATCCAAGTCTATAATGTCATTTTTGCAAGTATTAGGAAATTGATTCTTCAATAGTATAAAAAAATAAAAAAATAACCAAGTATGTGGAGTTAATAAACAATACCTGTCAGTGAGACTCACGTTCCGGCCACTTGGCTAATTCCAAGCCTCGACGCCTTTCACAACTCTTCCATCAACCACGCATGGCATGCCGTGCCCCAAGAGTACTCATGCACTTTATCGAGAGGATCCGAAGTTGTAAAAGGTTGGCGTCGACTTCGATTGCCTTTGGTATTGGGGAAAATGACACATCCCAATACACATAAGAGATATGCGGTGGCCGCGTGGTTGACTTTGCTCGTCCGTTAAAGTTCCTTTCTCTTCTTTATACTTGGTGCCCTTGAACATATCCATCCAGTACCCATGTTGAGGTTGTCTAGTTCTATACTTCATGCATCTTTTGAACTCGGTTGTTGATGTTTCTTCATCCCAACCCAAACACTTCTTAGTCGGATCATAAAGATTCCTCCATTCCAACCGCTAGTGAACTCGACCCTAACACCCTTTCCATGGACGGGAGTTTAAGAATGCTCAACATCATCGGGGTTATCGTCATCTCCCCCAAACAGCATATGGAAGGTGTCGATCTCAGGATAAAGTCTCTCCACAAACGCCGATATAGCCACCCGGTCATGTACCAACATTGAGTTCCCCGCAGCATCAGCCAACCCTGAATTTGCAATAATGGCCTTGAACCTTTCACATTCATCCTCCAAAGGCCAATCTAGCATTTTTGTCGGTGCGGCGGTCGCTTTGAGTAAACGAACCGCATCGGAATGATACTATTAAACACATGACAAGTTAAAAAAATAAAATTAGAATAACCTAAAACTACAACCCTTAAAATTATTACGGAGAAAAAACATAATAGGTTAATAAAATGGATACGATCATTACCTCAGTTTCATATATTTCTCTGGCCCGGGATTCTTTATATCCAAATAACAATTGTCCTCCATCCTCCGGCAGCCCAAGGATTACACCTTCTGGAATATCCTTCACCTTCGGTTCATCTGGGACAAGGTGTTTCGCTTTCTTTCGAGGAGGATTTCTCTTTTCGGCTTGTCCTACTTCTTCGGTGCTTCTAGTTCAATTTATGGTTGTGATGGTGGAGCACTTGGTTGAACACCTTCTTGGATTGGTTGTGATTGAGAGGCACTTGGTTGAACACCTTCTTGGATTGGTTGTGATTGAGAAGCGGTTGGTTGAACACCTGATTGAACCCGATTCTGATTGAGGGGCACTAGGTTGAACAGCTTCTTGGCTTGCTTGTTGAGTTCCATCTTGAGCACTTGAAGCGGCGTTAGCGATCCTAGCTCTCCTTGCACCACCAGTCGGGGTTACGACGCCTATCCTTCCTTGCACTATCCGAGACAATTGCATCTTGGATGTTTTTACCTCTTTATCCCTAAAAACAAAAAAAAAAAAGTACAACGAGGTTATGAAACTAAATATTCGGTTGGTTGATTTAACAAATTGCCTCCGATTAATCTCAATCGTAAGTATCGGTTCACCTAATGAAACCGAATACGTATAATCGGAAACAAAATAAAAATTTTGGTATTGAATATGTTTATCTACAAACAATAATCGGAAGCTAAAGTTCAACATAACCCTCTCGAATACAAATAGTCGAAAGGCATAAAAAGTCCACCTACCGAATGCATAACAATCGGAAGCCTCACAAAACTAATGTCTACCGAATATGCGTCACTTTGTGTCCAGAAACTACTCAAGTGGTTCAGCATAAACAATCGGAAATAAATTACAAAATATATCACCCGATTATTGCGTCTACTAATACTTGTTCTTCCCTAGTATATTCGGAAGGAAAAATCACAATTAACTTCGATTATGATCGATTTAGGCCTCGATGAAAAAAAAGCGTTATATAATCGGTAGGATACCTAAATTTTTACCAGAATATGACAAATTTTCTCGTGAAATGAAGAGTTCGACCACAATCGGAAGTTTATAACAATACCTAACCTAAGATTAAGGTAATAACCGAAAACCCTAAAATAAATAAACATGGATTCGTCCAATTGAAGCAATATAAACCAAATTAATGGTAGAATCTTACCTAATCGGCGCCATTTGAAGTTGCCTGAGAGTTTGGCTATCAGTATCGCCTACATCAGGGACTTCATCGTCTTCGTGTTCTTCGGGTTCGTGAGTTAAAACATTTATTACGGGCATGCAATCTAATATTCGGATCCTCACCGCGCACTACGTTTTTGTTTCGAGCTTTCTTACGTTCCGTTTCTTTCATCTTTATAGAGAATAATCGACGATGATTCGATTCGACGATGAACGATGTATAGCGAGGAGAGGGGGAGAGTTTTCCTCTCTGCAATCGGAAGGAAAGAGGAGAAGAGGAGTTGAAGTTGAAGTTGAAGTTGAAAAGAAAATGAAATGAATTTGAATTTAGGTCGACTTTGGTTTTATCTGTCAAACGGTTAATAATCGGTAGGTAATACCACCTCATTAGCTACCGATTGTTGAGTAGCCCAAAATCGGTAGTGTGGGTTACTTATAACCTACCGATTATTGGAAGCCCCAAATTGAGCATTGGCCAAATTCCCTAGGTTTTGAGGGGTGCAGAGCCGACCATAACCATGTGGTTCGTGATTTGGATTTAGCCATAATCGGAAGCCAAATAGGTTACCAAACCTCCCGATTATAGGTTGCCCCAAAATGAGTTTTTTCGAAAATCCTTGATTGCAGGGAAATTTGAAATCTACCATAATCGGTAGGAATTGTTAATTTTACCACCCGATTATTGGAAACCCTAAATCGGTAGCTTACACATTTTTTTATTCGTCCGATTATATAGGAGCCCCAAATTTCACCATTGCAAAATTCAAAAGATTTCTTATTTCTATACTTTAACAATCGATAGTCTCGTGAGGTTATTTCCCTTCCAATTGTTATAGAAGCGGATGCGAGTTTGGCACAAAATGGATATTAATCGGGAGTATTATATAGTTACTAAGCTTCCGATTGCTTTATAATAATCGGGCACAAAATAGCTTCCGATTGTGTAAGGGCATTAACGTATTCTCCGCGTTTTTGGACATCCCTTAACGGTGTATATGGGTTGGGAATAAAAAAGTCGCCCCTAATTCTTTCGGGGTCGCCCCTAAAAGTGCCAGGTTATTTTAGTATTTTGTTTAAATCTAATTTTGGAAGGAACTCTTTTTTTTTTTTTTTTTTTGGAAGAACCGGCCGGGCGTGGGGCGCGCGGGGTGAAATAGTTGGATATATATAAGAGCACCAGAGACCGAGACTAGCAACCAAGGATTCGAGAAATCTCTCTGCATGATGTGTTCAATACCAAAGCGCAGGAGAAAAGGTAAGGTTTCATCATCATTGTTATCATCACCCTCGGCATCTTTTGTAGGTAGCAACTTAGATTTACTATCAAAGATTGTACTATGTATGCCAATAAAATCCATCATCGCATTCAAGTTAGTATCGAAACAATGGAATTCGGTAATTTCAGATTCTAGTTTCCAGAAATCTATCGACAAGAAGTGTCTGTCTGGATGGTTCATGCGCAGTTTAATTTGTTTGATGAATGAAACTCAAGAATTCCATTACAACTTTATTGACAAAGATATTACTAGAAGTGTCCCTTTTGGAACCTTTGTTTTTGGAAGGAGAACGAAGTATAAACTAGGTATAACAATAGATCAATCTTGCAACGGCCTTCTTCTTTGCAGCAGCGAGTCACTAAAACGACGTAACAGTCGTATCTACTATGTTTACAATCCACTCACAAGACGGTATAAACTCATACCTCCCAAAAACGGTATTTGTTTCTTTTCCTCTGTTGGTTTAGCGTTCGATCCATCAAAATCACCTTTTTATAAACTTATAATTCTACGTGAAGAACGAGGCCGTGGAGCTCGTGGTTATCGAATTGATGTTTACTCTTCTGAAACTTCCTCCTTGAAGAACTGCGGAGAAAAATTTCTACCAGCTCTTCTGTCATGTAAACCTGGTGTCTACTGGAATGGTTGTTTGAACTGGATGAGCAATGAGGGGACTTTAGTTTATTTTGACGTTGATCAAGAAGTAATCAAGCATCTAACGATGATGCAATACGTAATTGACGGAGAAAGAACAAAGATCCATTACTTTGATGTTTGCAAGGGTCACTTGCAAGTGATTGTGCAAGATAGCACAGGTGTAGGTAGTCGATTTGATATCTTGGAGATGGATACAGCGTACACAGGGTGGAATCTAAAATATCGCGTGGATTTGGAATCGGCATTAAAAGTCTCATACCCGGTGTTAGTGGGAGGAAGTCTCAACTGTAAAGTAATGCTTTATGATGAAGTAGACTCGGAAGGGGAAGGTTCGCCAAAGTTGTTGTTGTTGATGCATACTCCAATAAGTACTCATGGGGTTCTTTCGTACGATATAAAGGATAACCAATTCAAAAGAATTCATTATCTGGAACGACAATGTTTTTTTCCGCGGATGTGGGGGGATGATGAGATGCGGGATGATGTCTGTTCGCCTTATTCAATATACGGAGTCACTTGCTAGTGTCTGACGGATTGATTATATGCTTAATCTGGAAACCAAAGTGTAGATGTAAGAGACATAGTCTGGGAATGAATACATATTCGGAACCAATTTCCATGCTTTATTGCGATGTAATGCTTCAGCACAGTTTTGAATTAAAGTTTCAAGAAATGGGAAGTTTACTCACTCTTTTATTTGAGAAAATTTTTGATGGGGCAAAAACGGTCCAATTTTGTGCACACTCCTTTAAAGAGTGTGCACGAAACAAACGAATATTATTGGCTAGTCTTAACATCCAGTTAACTAATTAAAAGAATTAAATTTTTTTAATTTAATTTTTTGTTTTAATCTTAATAAAGGTAACAAGATATATATAATATCGAATAATACCTAAAATAATGTATTTCTAAAAACGAATCTCTTAATTTATTTAAAAAAACGTGATAATGAATCAAATTTGTTTTTAAAAAAAATGTGATGTTGATCATCATACTAGTTAGTAGCATTAGATATCCACATTCAACAGTAAGTCTCATTTCCCTTTTTTCTTATTGTATGATTGACACCTAGGCATTACCAGTTTGTGGGTTCTGTTCAATAAACTTCTTCTTCTTCATTAGAAGTGCTGGAAACACAATCCTTTCCACGATCATAGCAAGGTGTTGCTTTCTTTGTCTCATTAAATGTTTAGAGATTGCCATTGCTATGATATTATTGTTGCCACATAACCAAAAGATATTGCATTTGCTAGTGATGGTGGTGAGAATCTCACCGTGAGATGCGTTTATTCCTTCCCCACTTAATCCGGATTTGCATTTCACTAAATCCGGTTATTCCTGCTTAAGATAATGGATGGATGTGATGGACATGTACTTGTGTCTGCCTTCCATGGATTATGTCCTCTGATGTTTACTGAGGACTAACTACTAACGAAAGTTACGAAACCAATTTTTATAGCTTTAGATTCGAAAACACACGTACTATAACATTTTGTAGAATGATTTTGAGAAACCTACGGAGAAGGATGCATGAGACCGATTTCATGGTAATGCCATTATCAATACAGGGCATGGTTAACATTTATTTCGTACTACGTATTTCTTCCATTGAAAGACGCTACAAATTAGGATAGGATTAGATATGAGTATATACGGTTGCCTTTTTTAGATTTAAATTAAATTAAAATTAATTCAATAACTTAATAAGATAACCATGTGTTTTGGAGGACCAATAATATTCGTTTGTTTCGTGCACTCTTTAAAGGAGTGTGCACAAAATTGGACTCGGCAAAAACCGATGTGGGAATGGGGGACGAATAGGAATTCGACATTTGTTCCCCAATTCCTTTGCCGTTTTTAGCTAATTAAGGTCTTTAGTTTTTAAACCCGATTTACCCTTCGGCAAATTTTGTTCATTAACTGCGGGTGACTTCTCCTATATTAATGGTAATCATGTAAATCTAAATGGCATGAACAGAGAAACATGCAAAACATATGATGGAAGAAAGTTAAAAGAAAAAAAAATATGACCATTTTTGAATAGTTTATGAGGTAATATCGATTTTGAAAATCTATGATACGAACTGTTAAAACCATCGGCAATGGCAACTTTAATTAGTCCTCTTTCGAATCTTTTCTCTTGCCTCAACCTATGATTACAGTTTAACTAGGTCTCCCATTACAGATTTAATATAGGTTTATTAAATTAAAATGATCAAAGATATTTTATCCCACTAATGAACTTCCCCTACTATACTGAGTACTGATAGCAAAACCTCAAAATTAATTGGACTGATTCCATTCTTACATCGTCCAATCAACCAAGGAACAAATAGAACAAGGTTGTAAATCGCTATTTTAAATTAAACATCAGTGTTTTTGATCATATCAGTATTTCAATCTCTATATTACTTGGATGAATGATTGATCACTCCATAACTTTGTTTGAAGCTTCTAATACTCTTGCTGATTACACCAAGTTTCTGAACAATCATCCCTCCTCCATCATTAAGTTAGACCTTAATTAAGATTAATTAATATTTATAGATACTACTAATATGATTTGATTAGATTTTGGGAAGGGTTTAAAATGTCAAAATGTTAATTTGTTAAAACAGTAAGGAAAAGATGGACAAATGTCAAATTTCTATTCGTCCCCCATGTCCTCATCCGTATTTGCCCCCATCAAATTTTTTCACAAAATTGGTCAAAAAGACCAAAATCAATAATTTCGGGTGAAAAAGACACTTAAGTTTTGATCTTTTGTTTAAATAGCCAAAAATTAAAAATATCTGTTTAAATGGACAAAAATTTAAAATAGGCGGGGATGTAACCGGTTTCATCATGTCCATTTTCAAATATTTTTTCTTATTTTTATTTTACGGATGCATCCAGGTTTCATCCTTGCTATTTTTTAAGTATAAGCCAGGATGAAATCCAGATTTCATCCTTCTATTTATTTTTTGGCTATTTCACCCGTACTTTTTTTTACTCGTCCATTTGAACCGTGTTTTAAATTTTTTTGGACAAATGACCCATTTTCTCAAAAATTTTCTCCTGTATTTGCACCCATCAAAAAATTTCTCCTTTTATTACGAACCAAATCAAAATTTGATCTTAACATCTAATACTTCCGGGAGACATAAAATGTTGCATTTAAAATATTAACTTGTTACCATCATTGTAGTTTTAGATTAGTGATTAAAATGATACCAACTCCGAAGAATGATTTCATGTGAAATTTATTGGCGCAATGCTGAAATGTGATGGGTTTATGGAAATGATTTGGGAAATGAGTTTTGGAAAAGAGGATGGTTCAATCGAAAAGAGGAGCCTTTGATTAATTTGGAAATGAAAATACTTTAGTTATCTCTAGAATATTCTACTGCCTGACCAACCAACTAAGAAAATATCTAGAGAAAGAAGTGTCCAGTCCAGAAATCGTACTCTAGCTCCTTTTGGGCCAGACAAGGCTAGATTATTCTGGGCTTTTCTTAGTCCAGGAGACCAAGCCGTATACTCTTCAAGATTATTCTAGAATAATCACAAATTAACCAATATTTTTAACACCTCCTCATAATTTGTGATGTTAAGCGTTTCTTTAAAATGATTGAACTTATCCACTGTGAGTGCTTTTGTGAAAATGTCCGCATTTTGTTCTTGTGTTGGACAGAATTGGAGCTCGATTTCTTTGTTTTCGACCAATTTTCTAATGAAGTGGAGTCGTAGCTCTATGTGCTTCGTCCTTCCATGGAAGACTGGATTTTTTGTCATTGCAATTGTAGCATATTGTAGATAGTCGTCGGCTGCATTTTCCTTTGTTGTAGGTCGGTCATTATTTTTCTCAACCATACTGCTTCACATCACATGCTGCACTTGTTGATGCTATGTACTCGCTTGATGATGATAGTGCTATCGTACTTTGCTTTTTAGAACTCCAAGAGATAACTTTTGTGCCCATACAGAAAACATAGCCTGATGTGCTCTTTCGGTCTTCAATAGAACCTGCCCAATCGCTATATGTGAAGCCAATTAAATCACTATTTATTTCTATTGTATACTTGACGCGAAAATTCTTTATTCCCTTGATATACCGAAGAATTCTCTTTGCGGCGGCAGAATGTAACTTGCTTGGCTCGCTCATAAAACGAGAAACAATGTTGATTGCATTGACGATGTCGGCCTTGTATTTATTAAGTAGATCAGTGAACCGACTAGACTTCGAATAATATTGGATCAACTTTTATTGCTCCACCATTTTTTACCAACTTCTCATTGGGTACTACCCATTGGAGTTGCAATTGGTTTGCAATCTATCATGTTGAACCTTTTCAAGTAAGTCTTCCGCATATGTTTCGGGGAAATGAATATTTCTTCCGGAGATTGTTTTACTTGAATCCCAAGAAAATACCGCATAAGTTCTAAGTCTGTTATCTCATGTTCCTTCATCATCTCCTTCTTAAATTTTTATGCCATCTCTTGTTTTGTACTGGCATAAATTAAATCATCAACGTAGAGACAGACGATTAGAAAATCCGTACCTTGTTTTCTTATGTATATTGATGGCTCTTGGACTTTTCTCGAATCCATTATCTCGGAAATACTTGTCGATTTTGATGTTCCATGCATTCGGTGCTTGTTTGAGACCATATACTGCTTTATGGAGACGATAAACCATTGTTTTTCCTTTTCGGACATATTCTTGAGGTTGTTCAACGTACACCTCTTCTTCAAGTTCTACGTTTAGGAACGCCGACTTCACGTCCAATTGGTAGACCTTCATTTTTAGTTGAGCTTCCAAAACTAACACCATCAGGATTGTTTCCATGCGAACGACTGGGGAGAATGTCTCGTTGTAGTCAATTCCTGGTTGCTGGGAATATCCTTTTTGCAACTAGCCTTGCCTTGTGCTTTTGAATTGACCCATCTTCAGTATATTTTGTCTTGTAGACCCATTTCAGACCAATTATTTATTTTTCAATTAGCTGATTAACAAGCTCCCATGTCTTATTTTTCTCGATTACTCGCATTTCTTCGTCCATGGCATGTCTCTATTTTTCTTCCTTTGCCGCTTCCTCATATTTTTGAGGTTCTAGTGCTATAAATGCACAATTAGATATATCATAAATATATCTTAAGGAACGCACCTTTCTAGGTGGGGCACTTGCTTCCAATGAATTTGGACTTTGTTGTGTTGTACTTGGAGATCTTGGGCTTACTTGGTGGAGTATTATATTCTTGACGTGGCTGATCAGGCTTATCTTCGATGAGTAGTGGAAACTCGTGGTTGTCTGGCATCATTCCAATCCCATGATTTGAATTCATCAAAGATAACATCTCTTGAAATTACTAGTTCCTTTGTATCTGGCTTTAGAAGTCTATATGCTTTGGACTCTTTGTTGTATCTCCTTTTTCATCGAACTTTTCTCTATGTTAGAATGGAATATGTAAGTATGCTACGCAACCAAAAATTCTGAAGAAATTACCTCGGGCTTTTTCTTGTACCAAGATTCATATGGAGTTTTGTTGAGAACCGCTTTTGTTAGCGAACGATTAAGGATGTAAACGGCCGTGTTGTTGCTTCTACCCAGTAGTTGTTGGGTAGCTTCCTTGATTTTAGCATGTTGAGAGCCATTTCTACGATCATACGATTTTTCCTTTCCGCGATTCCGTTTTGTTGTGGAGTGTATCGGACGGTAAGCTCCTTCTTTATTCCATTATCTTTGCAATAGTTGATAAATTCTTTTGAAGTAGATTCTCCACCACGGTCTATGCAGAAAACATTCAATTGATGGCCACTTTGCTTCTCTGCCAATGCCTTGAACTCTAGAAATTTAGTGAATGCCTAGGATTTTTGCTCGAGAATATACACCCACATCATCCTGGTATAATCATCCACAAATAAGAGAAAATATCTTTTGTTGTTGAGTGAGGTTTTTCTTGTTGGGCCGCATATATCGGTGTGCACCAATTCGAGGGGCCTTCTTGCTCTCCACGATTTATTTGTAAATGGAAGCCTATGAAACTTTCCAAGAAGTACAACCTTATCTCCACCACTGATATTACGAAGACCAATTACCATGCCTTTTGATTTTAGAACCTTCAAGAATGCAGTAGTTAAAATGCCCATATCTCAAATGCCATAACTTGCATTCATCTATATGATTGGTACTCATTGCACAATTTTCAATTGATGGCATAGATGGGGAAAGACAAAATTCGCTGACATTTTCACCTTTGCCACCAATTACTTGTTAATTTTATCATAAATTTTGGACACACCGTCTTCAAAATGTTGTGAGTATCCTTTCTTATGAGTTGTCCAACACATAATAAATTTTGAGCTAGCCAGGAACATAAAGAACATTAGATATGTATCGAGTTTTACCTTACCTTGTACGTACGGATATGACTCCTCTTCCTTTAACATTCTGGAACTTTCCATCTTCGAGTTAGACCGGTGGAATCTCCTGCTCCTCCAATTTTACGAAATATTCTTTGCTTCCTGTCATATGGATGTTGCATCCACTGTCAACATACCATATACCTTGCGCTTCTTGTTGCGAGGTGAGGCAGGGGTAAAATACTTGATTTTGAGAATCATTTTCTCGAATAGTTGGCTTCATTAAGCCCGCAGTCTTTTTCCATGTGATTTAATAAATCACACTTGGTGCACTTGTACTTGTAATTTTCAATTGCATGGCCAAACTTTTTGCAAACATTACATCGGAGATTTGAGGAGTAATTTCTTTTCGTACCTTTGGTTTTTGTTTTTATAACCTCCTTTTCCACGTCCACGTCCGCGGTTAGTAATTTTTGGGCCCTTGATTTGATGCCGACCCTTTCGTGAGGTGATGTTGATGACGATCCCCCTCTCGGGAGCTTTCTTTTCGGCTTTCGTATTTTTCTTTTCTTTGAAATTTATTTTTGACCGAAATGCCTGCTCCAGCAGTTGTTATGCGAGCATATTTATTCTTTTTTTCGTGCGCCTCTAGTGAACCCATTATTTCTTGTATAGAGAGGGTCGATAATTTTTGACTCCTCAATGGCAGCGACGATATGGTCGAATTTAAACGATAAGCTACTTAAAATATTTTCTACAACTCTTTTATTTTCTATGGTATCTCCATAACTACTAATTTGATTGACTATTGTTACTCTGGATAGTTTTATTTTCTTTCATGAGTAAATTGTCAAAATCTCTCCATAAATTTTGTAGTTTAATGGAGATTACATTTTCTGAACCTTGGAATGCTACTTTGAGAATATTCCAGGCTTCCATCGAAGTTTTCGCCACCGAAATTCGAGGAAAAATAGCTTTGCTTACCCCCGGTTGTAGGAATAGTAGTGCTTTAGCATCTTTCTTCTTATTTTCCTTACAATTTTTTTTCTCTGCATCCGTCCATGATGATATAGTTTTTTCCGACTCGGGTACCTTATAACCTTCTTCTACAAGATCCCATAGGTCTTGCGAAATGTACAAAGTCTTCATTTGTAAATCCAATAATCATAACTCTCTCCAAGAAAAAAATTGGAATTAGACTTTGGGCATAATTAAATACTTTGGTTAATTGCCATAGGTAGAGTTTTAAGATTACTGGATTAGGTTTGTTTTGATACCAAATTTGTTGGCGCAATGCGGAAATGTGATGGATTTATGAAAATGATTTGGGAAATGAGTTTTGGAAAAGAGGTTGGTTTAATTGAAAAGAGGAGGCTTTGATTAATTTGGAAATGAAATTAGTGCAGTTCATTGGCTCACTCTACTTACAATAGCAGTCACCTGACTTGCTTACTAGCTCTCACTCTTGACTCCTATTTCACTCACTTCACTCACTTGAGTTTTCGATGCCTTACAACTGATCGGCACTTGCCTATTTATAGACAGTCCATGACCGACCAAAGCTACTCTAGTTATCTCCAGGATATTCTCTTGCCTGTGAGACCAACCAAGAAAAGAAATTGGAGCCATTTTTTGGGGACCGGCCTTTTTTGGGGGACTATTCTTTTATTTTGGGTAAGATATTAGAAGTAAATATAGGCCACCCCTTATCTAGATATTTATGATAATACCTAAATTACCCTCTGATTATTTTTGGTTAATGATTAGTTAGTGTTCATATTAGTTAGTGTGATTAGTGAAATGATTTTGAATAAAGATTTGAGATTAAAAAATTAGATTTTTAAAAAATAAGTAGAATTATTGAGAGAGAAAAGTTAGAGAAGATGAAGAAGAAAAACATGGAAAATTAAAAAAAAAATTGAGTTCACTAAGCTAGACTATTCAAGTGATGAATTATTTCTTAGATGGTGAATGTATTCTTCCCCAAAGCCAATCTCAAGATGAAAACGATGGATTTTACCAACCACAACCGGAGGAAGACTATTCGGGTACCCGTGTATGCTCTAAACTTAAATAGTGTTGGTTGAACTGGTCCAAATTTTCAAAAAAATGTGAATTTGTTAAGTAGAATTGGGCTTGTTCGGTTACCTTGTGTGAAGAACATGTAACCGAACTCATCTGAAAGTGTAGTTCGGTTACTTTTCTAAACACGCAGGTTACCGAACTCTCCAATAATGGAGGTTTTTTGAAGTTCGGTTAACGGACATGTTACCGAACTTTGTAAATAGGATTACAGTGTTATGTTCGGTTTGGCAGAAATGTAAACCGAACTTTAGGGTCTATAAGTTTGGTTAGTTTGCAACCAATAGCTAACCGAACTTATACCAACCAAAGTTAGGGTCGCACATGGGCGGGTATGGGCGGGTATAAGCTAAAACCAACCTCGCACCCACAGACCGTGGGTTTTTTTCATAACCAACCCCGCACCCACAAACGGGCGTTTTGTTACCCGCCCGCTGAGGGTAGGGCGGGCTTGGGTTTAAACCCGCTTAAATCCGCAATAATCAGTTATCCTATCTACTAGTATTGTTGACAGAAACATTGGGACGTGTCCATCTTCATTCACACGTTCGATAGTGGGACTAAATGAGCTTCCAACATATTCTTTTCTTTTCAAGAAGAAAAAGACATTTCCTAACCAAACAACAGCCGTTTCTATCTAATCAAGAGGAAGGAGTTCCGAGCATTTTCTTTCTTTGGGATTTCAAAGCAGATTTCCGTTCACATCCGTTGGTGCAAGATCGAGATCGAGACATTATATATTTGGGGGTTTTGGTCTTCTAAAACAAGAAGGAAAGAACTAGTGTTGCTGCTGACGTTTGGGGTTCGATTGTTTAGAGGATCGGAGAAGCTGAAGTTATGTGTATTTAAAAACGGAGAAGAAGACTTTCTTAGACATGAATGGAGTTGAGGACCTCTTCCAACAACAGCAGAAATTGAATTTAGGGGTTGGCTGTATACGGTTTGTGAATGTGAACTCTTGATCGTGTTTGAGCATTAATCAGATGGAAACTAAGAAGCAATACCTGAAATGTGTTGTTGGTTAGTGGAGATAAAGAACTGAGGAGGAAGAAGAGGAGAGGCCGAACAAGGAGAAGAGTGAATGAGGGTTATCAGTTATCCTATCTACTAGTATTAGGGTTTCATAATGGACGGTTAGGATTAGTTTTATCTAATGGTATATATTTTGCGGTTTTTTTAGGCGGGTATGGAAGGGTATTATCTAAAACCAACCTCGCACCCACAGACAGCGGGTTTTTTTTTTAACCAACCCCGCAACCACAACGGGCGGGTTTGGACAAAAAAACCACGGGTTTAGCGGGTACGGGCGGGTTTGGGTATCATGGGAGGGTCTTGTGCAGCCCTAACCAAAGTGTAAAATAAGATTGCATATTAGTGTACAAAGTTCGGTTGTTTCGCAAACTTCATACCAACCAATATCTAACTGAACTACACACAATTAGTTAAGAGTTCGGTTTGTCAAGGTTTTTTAACAAACCGAACATAGTGGGACAAGTTCGGTTAAATTGAAACTCAACATAGTGGGAAAAATAGCACAGTTCGGTTACATTGAATTTATTTTTTATTTTATTTTTTTTGTAATATTGGTAAGTTCGGTTAGAAAATAGTTTTAGCCTTCTTTGCGAACCAACCGAACATAGTGGGCAAAGTTCGGTTAAATCAAAAATCAACATAGTGGGAAAAATAGCAAATTCGGTTACATTTAATTGTTTTTTTTTTTTTTGTAATACTGGTAAAGTTCGGTTAGAAAACAGCTTTTATCCTTCTTTGCGGACCAACCGAACTACGAGTTCGGTTAAAAAAAAAAAAAAATTAATTCGTGATAACCGAAGTGTTCTTTGTGTTCTTGGTTTTGAAGGTTCGGTTAGCAAACTAGTTTTTTTAAACTATTCCTAACCGAACATGTCACCGTAACTTCCATTTAAACCATATTTTGATGACTCTTTGCTCAAAATTTCAATCAAAAACGAATTATAAGTAATGGGTTTGTGGGAAAATACTTATGGATAGGTTTGTTTATAAAAGATTGATTAATCGACGATGAAAATTCAATGAATAGACCAGGCTAAAAATTTGATGATTTTGATTAGATTTGTATATGATCAGGGTTAGATGATCATAAATTGATGAAGAAGAGAAGAAGAAAAATTGTAGAATAAAGGAAGAAGAAGTTGTAGATTAGTTATAATTTTAATTAGGTAAAAGAGTAAATATGTTAATGATTTAAATTAAGTTATATATATAGAGGTGGTGGTGGTTGGTGGAGGTGGTAGTCGGAGGTGGTGGTGGTGGGCGGCGGTGGTGATTATATATATAGGTGGTTATTAGGTTAGTTTTAAATTAAATTAGGTTAAGGTATGTTAGTCATTTCCACACTTTAGGACACCCCTTATAACTATAGGAAGGTGGCCTAATAATACCATGGTCCCCTCAAAAAAGGTTGATCCCCAAAAAATGGTTCTAAGAAGGGAAAAATACGGTTTAGTCCAAAACCCCATCCAAATATACTAGTTAGTCCTAACCCATTCAACTAGGTACAAATTAGTCCTTTTTCGTTGAAAGTACACAAATAACCTTCCCGATTTACGACTTAGTCCACATATTTAAGTTTAGTCCAAAGTGACTCACAATGATGTCAAAGAATTTTAAATAATATAAAAAAGAATAAAATAATTTATCTTTCAAACCGTTTGTCCAAAATTCACAAAATTTATATATTCGGAAAGCTCTTTTCGAGAACTACAAAAAAAGAGTACCCATATGACTATATAGTTCTCATTTTTAAAAAAATCTTAGTTTACATTGGCGTACAAACATGTACATGTCTACAAAAATCTAAAAAATCAAAAGACAAAACAAGGTGCACCAGTTTGTACACCAACATAGCAAAAGTATACTGTGTTTGAATCTCATACGATAACAAGTTAGCTAGGTGATCCATTCCCAAGGGTTTACCGAACGCTCCTCTCATACCAGTTTGAAGCTTCTCCGTCGCCTCCGCACATGAAAGCATCTTGTTGATACGCAAGACATGGAAATGATGTATTTATCTTGTGCATCTATACATACGATGACTAAGAGGAAAAAGTGGTCAAAGACAGAGATCAACCTATTGTTTTATAAAGATTTTAATCGACAAGGAATCTAATAAACAACAAAATAATTATACAAATGGGAGCTAGATATTGGTGATTCGTAGCTAAAACCACAAAATAATCCAGTTTTTTACAGCAATCTAAAAAATGATTATACTAACTTACAAGTATGAGCTTAAATCTATTCATCTATCTGCGGGAGATTATTTTAATAAAAATGTTCGAAAATGGAACAAGCCGCAACAAATATCCTAGAATGTACATTATCTTTGCCTAAGAGATGTTACAAGGATCTAAATTTCTAATGAGAGGACAACTTTTGATGGTATAAGAAAGAGATGCAGTAACTTTTCATATTTTGTGGTATAAAAATCCAACATTTATACCACAAAAATGCACATATTACTGAGATAACACAATAGTGTACAACTTTGTCCACATCTATAGAAAATCCAACACCTATACAATTAGTGTTTTCCCTAATTTTTGGTTGGTATACATAAATATAGTCCTACAAGTGTACAACTATTTACACCTAAATAATCAACATTTGGACTACTATGCACACCTAAATAACATAATATGTGTGTATAACTATGTAGACATTAGTGCTTTCCCTAATTTCTTAGACTTCAAAATGAATAACATGTGTACAACTATGTACACTTTAATAATCAACACGTGTAAATGAAAACGAAAATGAAACCACCAAACTGGGAGAATTTAATTGGTTGAATCGAATAGCTAGACAACTAAGTGATAAAAGACAATTCTTCGATATACAAACAAAACGGATGATGGGCATATGGTATGTGTATTTAAGAACAACAAGCTTTTAGCAATTCTTCAAGTAGTTTTATGCAAACAAAACTAACAATGGGCATTAAGTATGTGTAACAAGATTTTTGCAAACCTTCATGGAGTTTCCGACATGAGCCAAGTTCTCTGGAACTCCAGCTCGATGTGGTAAAACTTTGTCGCCAAATTCAAATTAACGGCTGTGACTTTCTCTCCATTGACAAAAGGATACTGAAACAAAGAGAATACAATCACAAGTTATCAACAATACAACTACAATCGAACAAAAACTAAGTACATGTAAAACAAAACAAGCACATATAAACAAAGAGAAACACATACAATAGGTGTACAATTATGTACACATTAAGAATCAACATGTGTACAATTATGTACACCTTAGTTACTACTCTATGAATTCTTGGTGGAAACCCATTTAGATGAGGACATAACAAACACATGTGCCACATCTAAATCGTTCCATCTCGTTCACCAGTAAGAGAAAACGCACAATCCTTCCTTGCATCAACAAGCTGTTTTTATTTGCATCACTTTTTCCTCCCTTAAAACCACCTTCTTGGATATTAATGCAAGCTTTTGGAGGTAACATTTCAAAGAAAAACAAGGCGATAAACACCAATACCAACCAATGTGATGAAAAAATCATGTTAAATGTAGAGCACCCAATGAAAAATTCAGTTCACAAAACAAAATATCGAATCCGGGGAATCGATATATGCACTCATTAGAAATCAACAAGTGTATAATTATGTGCATATTAACCATCAAGATGTGCAATTATGTGCATATTAACCATCAAGATGTGTAGAACTATGTGCACATTAGCGATTTATAGGTGTACAAATCAGACACGCCAACTAACAAAGGTGTACCACTATGTGCACATTAATGAACAGGTGTACCACTATGTGCACATTAATGATCAACAGGTGTACAACTATGTGCACGTCAACTAATAGGGTGTACAAATGTGCACATTAAAGAAAACATGTGTACAATCATGTACACATTTAGAATCAACATGTGTACAACTATGTACACATTACCAATTCAATATATCTAAAGAGCCGAAAGTCGGATTCTACTCAAATCTATAAGGAGCTAGTAACCCATATGTTAAAGAACTTACTAGTATTTGCTTCTCCGTTCATTGTATCCAATGACCTTGTTCCCCAATCTCATCTGTCAATTCTCAATATGTTCCCCGTAAATTGTATATAAAAATGAAGTTAATATCTTAAAATGAAATCTCTCATAATCACTAAAAGAGCTTCTGTAAATCTTTAATCATCTTATGCATTAATACGTTCTTCAAATTCGTTACTAAGATCTTTTACATTCATTATGTAAAATGAAGTTAATATCTTAAAGTGTTTTTCATTTATTTGTTTCATATATAGAAATCATTGATAGCATAATGAAGTTTGCTGGTTACTCGGCAGAGAACGAGATCGAGGTACACTAAATGAAGATGAGGCCTTGGTATTCAAATTCTAAAAATTGAAGGCTAAAAGCTAAAAATTCAAAGTCTAAAAATTTAAACGGATGCGCCAGATGAAGCTAAAAAATTAATACACTATTCTATTTCATACGTAAAACTAAAAAAGATAGACACACACTACCTAGTGTTGCAGCATCTTTAATTACAATAAGTATCTTATCCATTTAATGAAAATGGTAGGAAGGTCTTTGTTTTATCAAACTATATCCGACTCATTCAAAGACTAAGTCAAGTACGGCATGAAAACTCCTACAACGTTCCTAGCAAGTGCATGCATGTGCTCATATTATCTAATAAAACTATGATTGCACAACAATAATCACCAAATGCAGAACATGAATCGAATAAAAAATTCGAACTGAAATGTAGTTTGGTTTTTGAAACCGTTCAAAATTCCTAAAATCAATAATTTAACAAGGAAATTAATTTGGCGTCATGCAATTCAGGTAGGAAGGTTGCGTCCGTTTCGGTATATTGTTGGAACGTTCTTATTCAACCAAAAGAAAGGAACCAATATAAATATCCTTATCCTAAATGAGGTTTTGAAGTCCTAGCGATGTGCGTAAACTGTACCAATCCTACTAAAAATTGCCTACCATAAATACCCTGAAGTAGAGAGAAAAAAAATCCAGATATTGAAGTGCAATTTAAATGATCACCTGACCAATTACCAATATCATCACTAGGAAAAGCATCATAATGTCCATTTCGAGCAAGTGAAGTCCTAAGAAATAACTGTTAGCACACCATAAGATTATGCACTAAGCGACAAGTGTTCAAGAAATAGACATGAGCATTTTCCCCACCAAAAGCGATAAGGCTTTCAAGCAGCAAACACACAAACCTTAAATGAGAAAAATAAACAAATAAAACTAAGATTGCCTAACAATAATCACCAAATGCATAACACCAATACAATAGACGAATTATATGATAAATGAATCTAGAAATGAAAATAAAACACACCCACTAATCAAGGTTAAATGCAAAACTAAAATACAAGCAATGAGATTAAATATGAAGTGTGACTACATGTTCAGATCCAAGACGGAAAACACGTTCAACTGGTTTCCATTTTTGGGGAACCGTTCAGAACAAAGAGAGTTTTAGAGTATGAAGATTAAGATGACGTGATTATAGTCTAAACTCTTATTTAATCATTAGTCGAATAAAAATCGGACTGAAATCAAAGTAATTAGGTGTCAAAAATCGTTAAAAATTCCTAAAATCAATTTTTAAATTGATAAATTAACAATGGAAATCAAATTAAATGATAAGAACATATTCAACTTATCTTCCGATCGCTTTCTACTATGATGAAATCGTCAAATTAATTTGATGTACTTAATCTCCTCAACCATTCATCTAAGCTTCGAGTTAATCTTCAAAAAGAATGAATCGATAATAGAAATTTTCGGTTTATCGAAAGTCAATCGAGTGTTTCTTTGATCACCATATTTATATTTGGTGATTAAATTTTCACTGAGACGACGAGATTACTCTCGGAGAGCTGTTTCCGGTGAATGAAAATGAAGAAATGGGAACTGAATTATGAAAGTAATAATTCAGCTTATGGGCATATTTGTCTTGAAAAAATTATGCTTTGGACTAAATCGTTCATATTTGGATTAACCCGTTTCAGATTTAATAAATTTGGACCTTCCTGTACCAGGCTTGACAGGGCAGGACTAGACTGTCTAAAGCCCAGCAAATATGGGACCAAACGTTAATTTCCTGCACTTCTAAGAAAAATATCTAGAGAACATGCCAGAGAAAGAAGTGTCCAGATATCGTACTCTAGGTCTCTAGCTCCCCTTTGGGCCAGACAAGGCTAGATTATTCTGGGCTTTTCTTAGTCCAGGAGACTAAGCCGTATACTCTTCAAGATTATTCTAGAATATTCACAAATTAACCAATATTTTAACAAAAATTTAATGATCCAAATAAAATTTTGGACAACGGTGTGACGAATGTAATTAAATTGGGCAATCCCTTATTTACCAACTACTTTTTTAATTGATCTAACATTATTAAAAACAAAATAACCATGTTTGGAGGTTCTTATGTATAAAACCAAAATAAAAAATGGACAGAAGTGCGTTTTCTTCCACGTATTTTTATTTCAAACATAAATCTAAAACTAAAAATTAAAATTATACAACTGAAAGTCTTAAACAGGGTATCTCCTCATTCGAATTTTGATCATATCCTCCCACAATGCCTGCATAAAAAATAAATTAAATATTAAACAATTAACAAAATGATACTATATATTGCAACTCTGTTTTCGATCCTAATCAGCTTGTCATAAAATTTTGAGGAATAAAAATAAGTGTGGCTAGGTAAAGAATTTGTATACCTTTCAAGCCTTGACTTTTCGATCCAAAGAAAATATAGCTATTGTTGTAGGGCTGCAGACAACGGATAATGTGCGGCCCAACTAGCTATACCTAGGGTTTCCATTACATGTATATAAGGATATTATAGATATGTAATGTGGTGATGAATCAATAATAATCTCTCTATCTCTTTATGCATTTCGTGATTTCCACTACAAAAACGTTATCAAGACGAGCTCTAACCTGCGGCAATGGATTTTGATTTTTTTTCTTCTCATCTTTGGGTTGCTATCAAATACACTACGTTGGGATCGATGAAATCGTTATCGTCAAATCAGATAAGGCAATGGTTTGGAATTTGGGACATGATTGCAATCCACGGAAAAGAGGGAAAAGAAACTCTCGGTTGTAGAAAAGAAAATCTTTTGCTGCTGTACAAAGAAACTCTCGATGGTTAAAAAAAAAGAGGTCTCTGCTCCCGTATGCGTTTTGCGTTTCTCAAAGGAAAAAGAGAAGGTCTTTTTCCTCTCACGTTTGCGTTTCCTATTCCGAGAAGAAAGAAATTCCGTGGAAGGAAAATAATCATCTCCACGGTCCAACCAGGTCCGACTCACTGTCCTATTCCGGTCTTGTACTCCTGCCCGCACTACGCCCCCGTCCGATCCAACCAGGACTAACTCGCCTTGTCCGATCCAACCAGGACTAACTCGCCTGTCCGATCTAATCAGGCCTGTCTCCGTTCGCGTTTGCCTTGATCCTGGACGGCGTGCGACCAATGATGTTCCGGTTTTGTGTATATACGGTGGAAACCAAATTTTGAGGTATGTAATTATAACACGAGTTTTTATATGCTAAGTTTACTTACTCGCTAGGCTTATTTATTTGTTTTTAAAAATATGCTTATTTTTGTCTATTTTTGTCTTAAAATAAGTCAATAGCATATAAACGGTCAATTAAATTATTTTTATTGATCTCAATCATTAAGAGTTTTTGTTTTAGTGTTATTTTGTTCTATTGAAAATGATATCGGTCATGGTTGAATGGTGTATTTTGTTTAATTGGTTGTACCAACTCAATTCCAATGTATTTATTTGGGGTTTAGAAGTATTTGACCACCATTATTGGATACTTGATATTGTTCCCCAAATTTGAAATGTTATGTGGGATGCAATCCACTGGCTCGACTATTAAGAGTCGCTATTTTCAAAAGATACATAGCAAATAAAATCACATGTATTCCAATTTTTGTGGAAGAACTCACAAAAGATGATATGAGTCAGAAAATTTCCATTTTCTCTATTTCATCCATGATACTAACGAACCAGTATATGTTGAAATATGACAACAAGAGAACTATCTTTAGTAATCTACTCAACCTAAAGTAATTGTTTTACATGTGTAGTGAGATTCTCTTGGCCTATTGAGATAAATAAATTTCTCAAATTAACCTAAATGTAGTAAAATTGAAAATGGAAAGAACCCCGAAGTAATAAGGGTTACACGCAATGACTCATATAAAGCATGTGAAAAGGGACATATATATCATGAGACGGAAATGTATTTTTTTTTCCCCGTAGTAATGACACCAAAGTACCGGTATCAGCTGAATATGGGATGAAGCTAAGATGTAATTCTAAGCTCTCATCATAAATGAAAGAGTTGGAAATGCACCTGGTCATAGGTGTTAATATATACAATGTAATATGTGTATCATAGTAGCAAACAATTTTCACATCAACTTTAATGGCAACAAGAACTTTGCCTAGTCCAATTGACTATTTAATTGAACTAGATCATATGTCTGCCCTTATAGTGAGAATGAATTTGATTGCATCTATAAATTATTTCTAATGAATGTGGAAGGAATCATATTCTTAGAAAATTAATGTGTCAATCTAGTGAATTGTAGATCACTGGAACTTGAATTACTGAATCCTTATTAACCCCAACAATGAAATGATTGGATTGATTCATAAAGACTTTGACATAACCATAAGGCACATTGGTTGTGACACGATGTTCCGTTTTTGAAAGTACTTAACACGAGCATCACTTCATTTGAGTGTATAAGAAAATGAACTAATAGAATGCGAAGTTAGGACACCTATCATCAGTTATTTCTAAAGTTACTAGATTTGCACCGCCTCTCCCATTATGCTTTAGAGTAAGAAAGCACGTCACTCATCTTACAAAGTCTCTCTTTAGTGAAACATGATTGAGACCATCATGTTTTACTTAGATGAAAATGCTAAATAGCTCATTCTCCAAAGAAATAAAGTGTTGTTAGTGAACATATATCCATGCAGAATGCGGACCATTCAAGTGATTTATGGCTCTGGTGGATGATTCACGCATTGAATCAGTTATTGTTCATAACAAACGATGCGTTTAATTTTTGTAGAATTCCTAGCACATATTACACAAAGCAAAGTGCAAAGGCTCACCACCCTTGTTAATGCTAGAGAATTTACATCAAAAGGACTTGATGAATATTGCATGTTTAATAAGATCAATATAGAACATCTTGTACCCAATGGTCTCGCATAGGCTACTATCAAAAAGGTTCACAGATAGTGTCTAAGGAATAGGTTATGCATACCAACCTACATTTTATTGCTTTGGGGATATGCAATATTACACGCATCTTTACTTAATTCGTTTTAGAACCCAATATTAGTCAACCTTTTCTGCGTACCAGTTGGTAACTGAATTTAAGCCTGACATTTGTGTTATTACGCATTTTTGGTTACACTATATATGTGCCATTACGATTCCACATCGTACTATGATGGGTCACGAAAATGATTAAGTAATTTTGTTGGATATTTATTCTCAACAATTATCCGTATTTTAAAACCTTTGGCAGGAGATCTCTTACTGCTAGAATTGCAGGTTATCACTTTAATGAGACAAGCCTTGCCCGTCGTTAGGGGGAGATAAGAAAAGTATTTTCTAAGGTAACGACATGAATTGTCGTGGTGTGTTCCCACTGTGTCTCATATTGATTCTTGTACTCCATAAATGTAATTGTGAAGTGACAAAGAATAATCAATTTTCAAAATGTACATTGATGTTGCTAAGGTGACAAGATCACACATACCAGCTGCAAATATTCCTGCAAGGTTAGAAATCCTCGGTATGGGGTACACCATAGACTAAGGTGTTGCAACTACACTTGGTGGAAGTGTAGTTGAGGCCGTGACTCCATAAAGGAAGATGGAGAGACCACAGGTTCGATCAACGCTCACCTAAAAAGGAAGTAGATGAGTGAGGCACAACCTAATTTGTATCATTAATGAAATCATCTCATTTGATTGTCTCGACTATGTCCATGAATCATTATCGGAGGACGCCTCCAAGTTTTAAATGATTATAGAGAACAATGAAATCCTCGACGGATTATGAGAATGCACATGAGTCAATGGAAGGATCATGCGTGCACAATGATGATATAATCCATAAATAGTTGCTCCAAAAGTAGAGCACAATGAGATCGACCCATGCTTTATTTTGATTAATTTCAAATAAATAGCATATTTGGCCTACAACAATCCGGGTAGAACTTAATTCTTTGGCAAATATACGGGTATTTGGTGTGGTAGTGCTAACCAACCAAGTGTAAAGCCTATTGGACATACATAATTAATTTGTCATAAATCATAATGAGAAGAAAGTAGTCTTAAAGTACAAAGACTCGCCTTGTAGGCGAGGTTTCTCACAAAGCCCTGGAATTGTTCTCTTGTAATGAACGTTATAGAGTTCCGCTACTTAGTTAGCTTGGTAATTTCAAAAGGACTTGAAATGCAGCATATGTATGTGGTTGTTACGTATCTCTGAAAGAATCAAGAGATAAAAGATATTTACAAAAGTATTTCATAGATTTTGTTGCCCAAATCAAATGACTCTAAACCACGGAGTGCGTTTCTGTATTAGATAGAACGCTCACTTATAGATTGGAAGCAATCAGGAGGATGTGGTATACCCGTCTAAGTGGCTATTTGATTTGGAGGGGGATAGACAAGTAAGTTATTTTTCCTTGCGTGTTCACAAGAAAGTTCCTAATTTGGAATTGTAGCTATTTATGTCGACGTTACATACATGATGGGTCCTCTTGATGTAATAAGAGACCTTAAAAGCTATTTAAATATCCGAATTTGAGATGAAAATCTAGGAAAGCCTCACCGAGTATTGAGCTTGTGGGATATTATTCCACCAGTTTGCATATGTCTAAAGTTGTCAGGCAATTTAACAAAGACATGCATCCTGATAGCACTCCCATGATTAGTCGAGGTTCAAATGTAGTAGGTGACCATTTCGTCTTAAGGAAGATGACGAATATGTGTTGGGAGATGAAATTCCCATATCTAAGTACAATAGACGCATTGTTGTACTTAGTATAATAATGTACTCGATTAAATTTTACATCCTCAAAGTGAACTTGTTATCTAGATATAGCTCGGCGCCAACGTAACGTCATTGGAATGGTATAATGAATGTAATTATATACTTAAAAGGTAACCATTGACATAAATTTGTTTTATCCCTACAAAGACATTAAAAGCAATGCTAATGAAAGTGCAATCCAAAAGTTGTTGATTACGAAGGAACAATAATCTCCCTCTCCAACGAAAGTAATCGGGGGAGATATGGTAGACTATTCTCTAGGTCATTATTGATATTCGGTTCGAAAAGTACATGTCTAAAGGAACCTGTCTCAAACAACTCAAAAAGTAATCGGGGAGATGCCGCATCGGGGGAGGATCCAAGGATATGATGTCAACATATTTTACTTCGAAATTGAAGTCTGTGTTGTACTTTTTTTTTTTCCCTTCGATCGAGAATAGTTTTTCCCTAAAGGATTTGTTACTCGACAAGGTTTTTAGCGAGACAACACTAAAAGCATCAAGTATGTTGAACGTTGAAGACATA